>BMAO01009041.1:0-46409 GCA_019973975.1 Trichonephila clavata | reverse complement strand
GTTTTTAATTGGTTAAATTGTGCAAATTATATGCACTGATCATTATACTTGAACTTTATTTTAGATTAGTGTTTTCAAAAATTGACTTTTTTTTTACCTTTCAAAATTATTTATTTTCTCATAAGGATAAGAGTATTAGAAATTTAAATAAGTAAATTTGAATTTTTTTTTTTTTTTTTTTTTTGCTGTTTGTGAAATTTAAAATGTTGTGGCTTTTTCTAAGTAACACATAGTTTATAAAAAAGGAATACAAGCTTCGTAAATTTTTTTAGTTGGTATGAAAATTAAAGCATTTCGTTTCAATTGTAATAAATATAGATTTCATTTGTTGTTAACAGAGGACTTTTTTTTAACAAGTGAAACAAATTCAGTTGATCAGTTCAAATACTAGCCGTTATACCCCCGCGGCTAGTATTTTTATATAATTAATCACTGAACAAAACTCATAATATTTCATATTTCGTACTTGTTGAAGATATTTAATTAAAACTTTAGATCGCTTACAATAAAATGACTGGTAAAAAAAAAATGTTTTCTAAACTGATGATTTTCAGACAAGAAGTGAATTATAGTAGCGAAGCAACAAATATAAAAGAAAAAGAAATTCTCAGTATAACTTGAAGGATAGTTTTCAAGTATTTGAACCACTCCCCAATTCTTAACAAAAGGGGAGACACTCCTCTTTCTTTAAACCTTTTGGACCATGCCGCAAAAACAGTACTAGATTTGTTGACCTCAAACGGTATCTTTCTAAACATGAAAGATCAGAAGAATTATTATGTTCAGTTTTGTACAAAAAAAATAAAAGGGATGTTCATATTTGCAAATATTTCTAATCGCAATATTTTTGTTCGTTCCCAATTATGAACGGAAAATTAAAAGCTCACACACACACATTTTCATTGAAAAGAATTTTTGCATCTTATATGTTGTATAGGGGGAAAAATCATTTAATTATTTACACACATGTATAGAGAAGTGTTTTACTAAATGAAGCAAGAGCTTTAATAAATTTCCCTTAACTGGATACAATAAAAAAAAGATCATGTAGGATTTTAAGGAATAAAGAAATTGAAAAAGGCACTAGCAAACCTCTAAATCCTTTGTTCTAAATTGCCTTAGTTTGTTCTATAAATAAATGTTAAAATTTTGATATGTTAATTCAAGATAAATATATTTATATCGATGATTGATCAATTTCCTGTTAAGTCAAGTAATACAAATAAAATATCCATTTTATCCCTCTTTCAGGAATCCTGTCTGAGTCATGATGTTTCAGTAGTTAAGAAATCTAAATTAATTATACGTGAATAATTCGGATTTATTTTCCACACATTTATCTGGAGCAGAAATGATTTTCTTGAACTATATTCACTAACTTACGCACTATCAACAATTTTTTGTAAATCTTTATTTTTTCGAAAAACTATTAATAAAAAAAAAAGAGAAAAGCAATGAGAAATATGAAACAAAATACCATACTGCAAGTATATATTCACTTCCAAATTATATCTCTTAACTATTATATTGAAAAAACTTTGTATGAGTTAATCTTTGTGTATAATAAATTAGCTGTGAATAAATTTAATGGAGGAAAATTCAAAGTATTGATTTTGTAAGAAACAAAAATTTTAACTAAAGTTGTTTATTTCTAAAAATATGAGAGATTATCTCCTTTAATAATTAAGATAATGATAAAGATAAACAAATAATACATTTAGAATAGTAAGAGATATAAAATTTCTAGATTAGATCCAGTCTTACTATATGTTGACTAGAAATTCTTACTGATTATACTAAAATATGAGCTGGCAACCCCTTTCCTAACTGCCACACCACATCATCGGGAAGACATTGAGCCTCTACGGATTCAATGTACATCGGCCTGCTCTGCATGGTGGGTCCCTTGTGGCACCAGGACTCGAACCGAGACATTCCAGCCTCGAGTTCGTGACCATAACTACAAGGTTACCGCAATCACTATAAGGAATTAACCAAAAGTATTTAAATTTTTAAAAATCAAAATTTAAAACATACGTAAAAAACTCAGACGATGTAGAATTTCCAAACATTTAATTAAACATAGTATTTTGTATGTAGAAGCATAAAATAAACAGTAAAATAAATAAATAAAACTGAAGCATTAAAAAAACTTTATATAAAGTTTGTTAATATATTTTTGTAATAATTATGTTTCGCATAAAAAAAGTGTTTGATGACTTAATAAACGAGTTTTAAATATTTTTTTTATCAAGATACTCGAATGGATAATTTCATCAAGAAACTCTGCAAAATAAAACATAGGATTTAGCAAAAAAAAAAAGGTCAAATTTAAAGATGAACACAAAGAATTTTTTTTTCTTTGAATACGCAAAGAAATTTAGGAGTCTTCAAATAATATAAATTTGATTATTATAAGTTTAGAAAGAAAATGTCCTCTTATAAATTTAAAGTATCACTTCTAAATTTCTTTAAATAATTAAACATTATGTCCTCGTAGAATTTAGATATTTAATGCACAGAGCCAATTCTTGAATTACATTTACACGATTAATTGCTTTCAAGTGCTAAAAAATAGTTCAGCTGATCGAATCAATTAGACGGTAAAGAATGCAATGATTGTTAATTAAACGAATACGAAAAAATTAAAAGTTAATTTATTGTTTTCGTGGCATATAAAAAATATTCAACAAAAAAATTTCTGTTTTTTGTGACCTGTGAATTTTTTTTCGCAAAAGATATGTTTCTATATAGTTGACTGAATAATATTAAACATTTGAATTTGTGTGTAATAATCTACAAGATAATGTTTTATATTAATGATTTCTGTACAACATACTCTATATTTTACAGAATTTTAATGTTGAAGGTAAAAGTTACACAGTATTATGTCAAAAAAAAAACAAAACAAAAACAAAAAAAAACAGAATTTTATATGAGAAATAAAAAATCCAGTTAATTTTTATTTTCTTACAAATGATTAATAGTTAAGTATATTAATTTCATAAATTTTTCTCATTTTTGCATCCTATCTACAAAATTCAATGATACTTTAGTACGTAGATGTTACATATGACACAATCGAATATGGTATGATATAAATCATACCATGTATGATAATCTAAAATAAAAAGTTTACCAATAAGTTCAGTGCGTCTCAAATTTTAAATATTGACGACCCAATTTTCAATCATAATTTTCATCGCCCCCCCCCATGCAATAACATTGTATTGAAAGCAATAATAATGTACTTTGACGCTGAAATTACAATACGACTATAATTATAAATAACACAAATTATCAAGATATATTAAATTTTGTATATAGCAAGCTCAAGGAAGTCGGTAGTAATTATTAAACTTGTTCTTAATTTAATATAGATAAATTTATTATTAAATGTATTGTACTGTACAATTTATAAGTATATTATAACAGTGTACATGGATATTTGATTAATTTTTATATCAGAATTTTTTTTCCTTTGCTTTCTTTCAATAAATTAATATATAGATACATTCTTAATTAATCTTTTATTTCCGACATGCTTGCACCCTCCTTGTAGGGTTATCCCACCCCACTGGAGAGGCGCGCCCCACAGTTTGAAAAGCACTGAATTAATTTATATTTTTTGATACTTTTTTTTACTGATTTTGTTTTAAGTTCTGAAATTAAGAAAATGCTATTAATCATATTTTTATTGGCTATGATCTTTAAACAAATCAAAAAATTAATGCTATTATTTTTTAAAAATTGACTATGACCTCTGAAAAAATCTAAGTCGTGTTGATTAAAACATTCATTCTTGTTTTGCAAGGAGAAAAGTGTTTAACCAGAACATATTCTTTTTTTCAACATTCATTTTAAAATTTTGCAATTGGCATAATATATTCAACCTTCAGACATAATATGATATTTTTAAAATCATTTTCCAAGTTTTTGAGATTACATGTTTTTAAATGTTTATCAACTTTTATTAGAAAACAGTGGATTAAGAGCACATAAATTTTGTTATTTCATCATTGTCTCAATTCTATTTTAATTTTTATGTGGATATTTAAACTATGTCAATTATAACTTTTGCTATAATTGTAGTTTCATATGGTTTAAATATTGAAATATAAATTGTACAAAATGGAAATCACTCATTTTCAATGAAAAGAATTTTTACATCTTATGTCCTGTTTAGAAAAAAAAAATCATTTAATTATTTTACACATATGTATGTAAAGTTGTAAAAGTAATTAAAAGGAATAATATCAAGGAGGATTCAAAAAGACATTAGTTAATTCTAGTTTTTATTTTGATTAGTTTCATAAAAAAAATACTAAATTTTGAAATCTTAATTTAAGATTAATATGTTTGTATCCCTAATGAACTCTTGATTGATGAATTTCCTGTTCATTCAAAGTGGTGCAGCAAAGATATCAATTTACAGTCACCCTTTTCCAGCAATCCTAGAAACCGTGATGTTTTGGTAGTTGAAAATTCTAGCTTTATTATACGTGGATAATCCGAGATTTATTTTCAACACATTTATTATCTTGAGTGAATAAATATTAGCATTACGCTATTCAGCTACTCGAGAGTTTTTGGACCTCGTAATTTTGAACCACGGTCAAGTGACGAGGACAACACCTGAGCTGGCAACCCCTCTCCTAACTTCTACACCACACCAACGAGAGAACGTTTAAGCATCGATAGATTTTTTATGCATTGCCCCCTTACAATGCGGGTCTTCAGTGGTATTGGGCTCGAACTCATGACACACCGACCACGAGTCCGTTAACTTGACCAACTAGGTTACCGCGGCCACTTTTATTATCAGGAGCAGAAATGAATTTTCTTATACTATTCAGGAACTCATGCAATATCAACAGCTTTTTGTAAATCGCTATTTTTTCGAAAATCTGTAGTTAAAAAAAAGAGAAATATAATGAAAATTATGAAATGTGTAAGATATTGTACTGTATATAAGTATATATTCCCTTCCAAACTGTAATAAAACCCTTATAACTATTATAGCTAAAAAAACCCAATATAAAATAATGTATGATTTAAAAAAATAAATCATCTCTGAATATATATAAAGGAAGAAAATATTTTCAGAAAAGCATTCGATTATTTCGAAAAATCTGAGTGATTATCTCTTTAAAAATTAAGGTAATGATGAGATAAAACAAATAATAGATATTTAGGATAGTAAGATATTTGAGATTTTTGGATTAGTTTGACTAGACAATCTGCACTGATTGTACTAAAATGTGTGTTTTTTCATAATTATAAATAATTATTTTCCTTTGTTCTGGCAAAAAATTAAAACTATGTTTCATTTGATACTTATGTCTCGTATTTATAAAAATAATGAAATTTATAGCTTCGAATTTAAATAATAACTCTTTGCTTTGAAAAGAAAAACTTGAAATTTAACTTAGTTGTCATGTACATAAAGTTTTTTTTTTAATCTCATTTTGAGATAAAAAAGTTTAAAATGTGAATGCGAGAAATCGTTTAACCTACCCTTTAAATTATACTGGTAATATTTTCAGAAAACATCAACACTGAAATGAAAACCGGAATGTCAGGAATACAATGTATTACTACGCCGAGTTTTGTCTGAGGAGAATCGTATCGCATATGGTTACTACAAACCGGTTCCTCTCAAGGATACGCCTTGGCGATAGATCTTCGGCTAGAAAAGAGAATTTGGCGGTAGAAAATCCAGCCCACGTTAATGAAGATTTCCCCATTAAACAAGCTGCGAAAGATGTATTTGGCACAATATTGCAACTGTGCCAAAAAAGGGAAGCGTACTATCAAATTAGTTCCACTTTTTAATCACCTTCTTGGACTGTCTAACTTCATACCTCCCGTTTTTCAAGGTGATTAATTTACGTATTATATACTAGTAATCAAAATGAGTTTTTAAAAAAGGTTGATGAATTTTTTCTTCTTTTTTCAAGATGCATTAAAAGAAAGAAAAACTTTTAATAGGGAATCCCCCCGCCCCCTCCCAACTTTTCGAGTTTCATTTTTCTTCGATTGACTCAACTCGTTCTGTTGACGGGCATGCGCAGTTTTTCCAATTTTTCCTGCCCTTCTCGGGTAGTTTATTTTCTTGAAGTATACATGTAATGGTTTTTAAGTTTTTCAGATTTTTTAAACAAAATATGTTATTTTTTCCAAACAATATTTGAATGCTTAAATTGTTCGCTATTTTAATAAAAAAAATGGGAAAGGATAAGGAAAAAGCGGTTTGTTGTCATTGCGCAAAACAATTTACAAAAACTTCCAATATGTATCAACATATTCGTGAAGTTCATGGCGTGGAACCTGTAAATTTTGGCCGTCTACGATGTCCTGGGTGTGGTTTACATTTTCCAAATTATGAAAGTATTAGGAATCATATAACAAAAGAGCATGATGTTAAATGCTCATTAGAGGAACATCTTTTTTCTAATGAAAAAGGTACGTCATAATTACCGTTCTAAAATTCTTGAATAAAATTTTAGACTATTTTATTTCAAAATTCAGAAGCACATTGTTAATTAATAATTAATTAAATATTCTATAATTGATTTCTTTCTTTCATCACAATTTGTGAAAGCAATTAAAATTGTAATTATTGATCAGATTTATAAAAACAAACTAATATTAACTCTGCAAAATTTTACATGATAGTTTTTACTACGAATCTTATAATTTAACTGAGGTGAATTCTAAATAATACTTTGAACTCTTCTAAATTAATGTTTTTAACAATTTATACTGATATGTTTTAATTAAATGGTTTTCCTTAGATTTTTATGATTGGAAAAAAAAAATTGAAGAGGAAGGCAGATGTCTGTATGTTCGAAACACATCGCCTAAAATCTCTGCAGCTAAAGAAAATACTTATTATTATATATGCCATAGAAGTGGTCATTGTAAAAGCCGTGCATCTGGGAAGAAAAGTACAAAGTTCGAATCAAGTAAGATGAGTGGACATTGCCCATCAACAATGATGGTTAAAGTTTCAAAGAATGTTAGTGTTTTATATTGCCCCATACATTTTGGTCATGACCCACTCTCTGGACGTGAAAAGCGATCTAAAGATCCAGGATCTATGGATAAAAAAAAGAAATCTGGTAATTATATCTTTTTTTACTGCTCTTTGTGTATTCAATATATTATATACATGCTCTTATATGTCATATATACATGCTCTTCCATTATCAAAATTTGGAAGGAGTAGGGGGGAGTTGAATTTGGCGATGTTTGTTTAGATTTCATGGTGAGTTAATGATTTCATTCTGGCATACTGTTTAATTTGGCAACCATTTTACTTTGAAATAGGGTCTTATTCCAAGGTCTTGTGACCTTTGTACTTCATTGCTATTTGTTATTTAAAATTTACATGTTTTTAAAAAGACAATTTTTTTAGATAAACCTTTTAATTGTTTTTAAGAAATGTAAAATATGGTTTTTGGATTTTCTAGTATACAAACTTTTTGTTGAAACTTTTGTTTCTTTTCAGTTTTTCATTTTTGCCTTTCTTTCTTTGATTTATCCTAAACATTATGTCTGAAAGGTATGGTTTAGGTTTTCTTATAATATGTAACAAAAGGAGAAAACATTTGGGATACTGTGATGTATGGATAAAAGATTAATTGTTTCAAATGTTGAATCAGTTGTCAATCAATATAGTTCACTGTCAAAAATAACACTGGTAAAAAATTAATTTTTTAAACATTGATTTTCTTTCAAACTTCTCACTTTGCATAACATAATTCTTCAATACCTTAAATTTTAAGGGTGAAAAGGAATGCATAATCAAATTGAATTTATTCAATAATTAGTGTTAATAATTTTATTTTGTGAGGAGATAGTTTAATTGGCTGGTTTCATATTCAACTGTTCAGAAAATCAACATCGGCCATGTCATATGATTATAGGTCATGTAAAAAATCCCTTGAAGTGCCCATTTGGCTTGGGTGCTCTCGGCAAAATTAAATTCCTAAGTTCAATTTTGCATCGTCAGAGCTCAGAAGCCTCCATCTGAGAAGATAACTGGACATCAAAATTACTTGCAGCAGTTGGTATCGCCTACATGGTGCCACACTAAAAAGTGATACCAGCTCCTGGGGAATGAACTAGGTCTGCAAAGGTAAAAAATACCACAATACGCAACCCCATTGGGAAAAAAATCAACTGTTTTACATTGTAAACAATTGGAATTACGAATAAAATTTAATTCTTCAAATAATTTGTTTTAATCAATTCTTATTAAGTTATCACATTGTTATATAAAACAATGATGTATAGAAAATTTCACTTCAATTGAGCACTTTAGAATGTGAGAAATAAGCTTTTTAAGTTTTTGCCCAGACATAGTTACAATGTGGAAAACACGGTAAAAAGGCTATGCATTTAGTTAAAAAGGAATCAAGTGATAGATATTTTTGGAAATGTTGAAAGAGAGGAATGAATGTATATCACATTAGAAGGTCTGTACAAAAAATAACTGGTTTGTGGAAAGTAAAATGAGTATGCTTCAATTTTTGATGATGAGTAACATTTGCCAGTGAGAATTCAATTCTTACTCAGGAGCTCATGTGGAGAAAAATGCACAAATCCAGCTATCCAAATGAATCAATTTTACTTTTCTTCAAGGGCCAAGATAATTTATTCTCCTTCCGAGGAAATTCTCTTGTAAGCAAATGTAAGCCTTTTTGGAACTTGCATACTAGCATCACTGCAACCAAATTTGTACCGAGCGAATCATGCCATTTTCCACAAAAAATGAGACTGGTTGGTTTTTTTCAAATAAAGTATATAAGAATCTTTTTTTGTTTTTTATCGTTGCAGGATTTGCTTGGCACAAATTTTGCGGCATTGACACTAATACATAAGTACCACCTGTTTTTGTATTTTTCTATTGTATTATTTTCTTTTTCTTTGGCTTTTGTAAGAAAATAACAGATTAGAACATACTTTTATTATTTGTAGTTCTCTTTGATAATATTTTTTTTTAGTTTTTGGAAAATATTTTGTAATTTTTGATAACATCTATCAATAATTTGGCAACCACTTCTAGTCACCAAAAAATTGCCTCCGCCAACTGCCCCCCTAATCTACACTTTAACTCAAAATTTTATTTAGATGCCTTAAATTTTTATTTATGTTCCTGATTTTAAAGTCTTAAGATTGAGTTCATTATCAAGTTTTCATAAATATTTGTTGTTGTTTCTAATGACACCTGTCTGACGATGTCAGATCGAGGCCAACAAAATTCATTGTGGCAAGGGGCTAGGTGTATGCCTGTCTTTAGCTTTAAGCACTGTGCAGGTGACTGTATGATTTGGCTTGGTTCATACACGTTAGATGGCGACAGCTGCTACGACCGCCCACGAGACTTTCGGACCCACTGATTTAATGAGCATGTACTCCGTGTGTACTCGGAGGGTATTTGGTGATATCGGGCATCGAACCCAGGCCTTCCGGTCTAGCGTCCGATGCTCTAACCACTAGGCTACCCACGACCCCCTAAAATGTAGGTTTGCACCTGTGGTACAAAGTTGTGGGGAAATAGAGAACTCAAAGTAACCACTAGGCAAGGCCTACGTCTTTATAAATTAATAAGGGTAGAATTTCTGACCAATATACTTTTGTGTTTAGCCTGACAATATGCATCTTATTTTGAAATGGCAAGACTAGTTTTAAAACATTGATCATAATTTGAGATAGATGGTGTCAGAAATAGAAGATTAATGTAAGAGAAGGAAAATAATATTTATTTGTTTAATGATCAGTTAGGAGCATGGAATCTTTGCTTTGAAACATGCTTATTTTTTAGAGGGAAAAAATTTAAAATACAGTATATATAACATATATATGGAAAGCAATATTCATGAAAATCAAGGATTACTCCTATTGAAATTTGGATTCTTATCTGTAAGCATCATGTTATTTTTAAGACTTTGTAAATCAAGAATATGATGGGGAAAAATCAAATACCTTGATAAATTATTGACTGTTATGTAAGAACATAATCCACAGTTGTGACCCTTTATCAGGTAAAGGATACGAAAAGTACAATTCTTAATTGTTTTTGATAAATTGAATGGAAAACATAAAATGTCATGAAATATTGATCTACTTCTTGAAAAAGGAATGCTTGAAAACACTTTTTTAATTATTTTCAATAATGTTCTTCTTTTATATATTTCAATATTGCATGCATTCCAAAAACTGATTGTTAAAAAGGACCCTTTTGCTTTTTAATGAGTTAAATAGTATTTGAACAATAATATTATTTCATACAAACAGTATACAAGGTTATTTTCAATTAGTAACTATAATTTAGTGAATGAAAACCTTATAGGAGTAAGGAAAAATGTATTAAAAACCTTAGAATTATAATTAAATTTAAAAAAAAAATTTTTTTTAATCAGTGGTGATGCAGTAAATGTGGATTTGGGTTGAATCTCTCTCTCCTATTTTAACCCATATTGGGGCTTTGAATTTTTTTGTCACCAAGCTAGCTACCCTTCTTTTCTAGCCTTAAAGCAAGAGATTGTTATCAGTGACTGTGACGATTGTGGTAATTAATGTTTGTTGTGTTCACTTTTACAATTTTATTTACTATATAACAGTGGTAATTGAGCTATTGGCATCTTTTTCATGCTTGCCTGTTAATTGATAACTATGTACAAGTTCTGGTTGCTGTTTAGAATGAGTCAAGTGTAAGGCTTAACAAGTTTTTTTTTTTATTCTTTGGAAACAAGGGGGCAAAAGGAAATTATTGAATGGTGCATACAAAAAAGTTTGATTGCTGCAAAGTATGAATGTCTGAAATGTGGGAATAGTATGTATCTGTGAGAAAGGAAAAATGCGAGCTAATTTTGAATGAAGATGCTATTAGAAAGTAGAACAGAATTCAGTTCATGTGTGTAAGAGCGTAAGGAAAGGTAAGTAGCTCAGCAAAAATCATTTGAATATGTGTGAAATTTTAATTGTTATGCGATATTGGTTTGCAAGGGTTATGAGTGAATGTGCGTGCTTAGGGAAAGAGTTGCAAATTAATAAAAATGTAGTGTTTGGCTGGAATATTTTGTCGAGAGATTTACATGATTTATTCTCTATAGAATGTTCAAATTTTTTAAGAAAAATTTAATAGAAATTTTTTGTAAGATCTTAAATATTTTAATTTTTTTTTCTTGCAAACATAATTTTATCCCTTTATGTTTTTCATTTTTATAAAACCTAAATTTTTCATAAAATTGATCCATAATTTTTAAAAATTTGTATTTTTGTCCATTGACATTGATTTATTCTCTTAAGAATATTTTTTAGAAGCGTAAATTTTACTTGAATTTGTACTTAAAGTCATAAAATTGTCCCTTTTTATTCCTTCAGACATAATGAAATGTTTTTCTGAGTTTTCACAATCTTGATTTTGAAAGATCTGGCACTATTTTGGTGTGGTTTGAAAAAATTCTACACCGGGCAGGGGGCTATACTACAATTTTACCTGGATTTTTCCCTTGTTTTTTTTTTTTAGTCATGATTCATGTAACTACATTCAATATTTATTTTGATTCACCATCTTTATTTTTATAATTGGAAGTTTGCTCCTTAAATAGCCAATAAAGATGTATTCTATATGTAGAACATGCTTACGTGCTTGAAGTTGAAATGAAAAATCTTTAAAGCTCAATAATTAGTGAACAAGAATTCAGCAATATTGTTCTATTGTTGAAACTTTCATGAGTTTATATTTTCCATTCATAAAAACATAAACCTTTGTGTTGTCTATTATTCTGTCATCATTGTAGTAAATAGTTTTAGTATTTATGTATTATACCATTGACCAATTTTATCAAATTAAAAGATGTTGCCAAATGCTCTTACGACCCGCATGTGCGGAGGGCGCTAGTAGTTCTCTTTGTTTACATTTTGTCAGTATGCGTGTAATCAACCCAAGGAGTGGACGTACCTACCATTGCTCAATAAACAATCATCTTAAAATATACAGTCTGCACTCTCTTTGCTTGAGTAGATAAGTTATACATAACTCAAGGTCTGCTCATAAACTGTTCAATATACATTTATAGAACTTCCACACCTTTTGTGGTCATAGTTAAAGCTATCATACCCCACCTAGTTTATGATTAAATGTAAATACACAATATTTTCAAATGCTGTCATTGTTATTATTTTTGTATTCAAACATACACAAAACAGTTTCCATTATTGACTGCAAAACATTTGACAATATCTTTTAATTTGAAGAAATTGGTCAATAGTATATTATATAAATGCCGTAATTTTCCCTAAAAATCAAATTATATGTTAGTAAATTTTATAAATTATTTATTTTTTAATCCTACGCCCGTCTTCGGCATCTCTGCCTTTAGTCGACGAGCAGCCCACTAAAATAATGACGAAGCATAAAAAGAATTAAAATTTGCCTCCATAGAAAAAACTATTTTATAAATTATATATAGTTGTATATAAAATTATTATATATAGTTAAATTGTGATAAGTTATTTTGTTACCTTACAGTTAAAAAATTTTTATTATGACTATTTATAATCCAAAAACTAATTATTTTCATATATTAATTATCTATAATTTTATCCTATTGTGCTGTATAATCTCATAATATCGTATAATTTTGAGACGTTATTGGGGTTTTCTTTATGAAACGCATTCATAACTATAGGGCTGTATACTTTTATTGAGCTACAAGTTATTAGGAATGGGGTTATAATGTAATATGGTTATTTTGCAGTGGCATAACAGAGAATATTAGTGCCCCCTGAAAAGTCAGGTTTTGGGCCCCAAGCTGGGTCTCATAAAGATTACAACTTGGCATCAGTCAAGTCATGCCCCCTCCCCCGCAATGCGGGGCTGTACATTACACTACTGTTATTTTGTTATATATTACAATATAACAACCAGAATTAACTGCATAGTAAGTTAAACATATTTCCTCTTACGCTTCCTGGATAATTGTTTTGACAAAGGCCTACACCCCTGCTTTTGGTGTATGGGAGGGGTTCAAACCTCTAAACCCCAGCCTTATGTACACCATTGCTTAAGTATATAAAATGTAGATAAATGGAAATTATATTTTTATTAACAAAATATTAATAATACTTTAAAATGATTTTTTATGTAAAAGTAATGGCAATAGTGATAGATAATTATTCAATGTCATCTGATCATCTTTTTTTAGTGTAAATTATATATTGACTTTTACATTAAACAATAGTGTCGTCCTCATTAGTATGGTGTGGAATTTAGGGAAATGATATACTTCTTCAAGTGTTGTTCTCTCATTTTAATCGAGATTCATTGTTCTATTGTAGCCTTAGAACTGTATTAATTCAAAATAAATGTGCAAATTATCCATAAATTGGCTTAAACCCCAAAAATAAATGGAAATATAATTTAGAAAAATGGGAACTATTTTCATTATCATCTAAATTATGTTATTGTATTTAATTGTCAAAATTTTTTTACTAATGGTTTATATCCTTTTCATCTCCAGATAAAATCAATGAAGGTTCGAAATCTTCTCTTCAAAAAGTCCTTGATGATGTTCAGCATGGAACTGAAGAATATGAACGCATTCAACTGTTAACACAAAAAGATGTTCAAAGCATTAAAAAGAATTTATTTTTACATACTTCTGAACAAGGTTATGACAATGAGGCTTTTAGTGTTAGATTATGGGTTGAATCCATGTCACAGTTAGAAGAAGATAATCCTATAATTTTTTATAAAGATCTTGGGGCTGGTGATATGACTGGTTTTTTGGGTGATCAAGACTTCTGCTTAATAATTATGACCAAAATGCAGCAAAAAATGTTAACAGAATTCAGCAATCCCAAAATATGCATTGATTCAATGCATGGATCGAGTAACCATGATTATTATTTAACAACTATGTTGACTGTGGATGAATTTGATATAGGTTGTCCAGTAGCATTTTGCGTTTGTAACCGAACAGATATCGAAGTAATGAATTTTTTCTTCAACTATATCAGAAGTAAAGTGGGTGTTATCAGTACTAATGTCTTCATGTCTGATGATGCTCCTGAATTTTACAATGCATGGGAAGTTGTTATGGGACCTACTCAGTATCAACTCTTGTGTACATGGCTAGTTGATAAAAATTGGCGGAAAAATCTCGCTAAAATCAACTCCAGGTTCAAAAAACTTACTGTGTATAAAACTTTAAGAGTGCTTTTAAGAGAGCCTAACTTGCAATCTTTTACAGAAATGGAAAGAAATTTTGTTAAATTACTTGAGGATGATCCGGATACAAGGAAATTTAAGAAATATTATTCTACTTATTATGCTGAACGATTGCAGCTTTGGGCATATTGTTATAGGAAACATGTTGGTGTAAAAACTAATATATATCTAGAATCATTTCATAAAGTTCTTAGACACATATATTTGGAAGGGAAAAAAATGAAAAGGATTGACAAGACTCTAAATGCATTGATGAAATTAACAAAGGATAAAATATTTGAAAAATTATGTAATGTATCAAAGAAAGTTCCTGCATCTGCATTAACAAGGATTGACGAATGCCAAAGGTTAAGTAGATTGATTTCAGAAGAAATGATTGCATCTGTGGCTGATAATGCTGAATGGAATGTTAAAACATCAATGGAATCGTCGCTTTTCTATACAGTGCGGAAAAATACTGAGCCTGTTTGCCGTACATGCAACTGTTTCTCAATTTATTCTAACAATGTTTGCATTCATGAATTTGAATGTACTTGTAGTGACAATCTTGTCAGATTTAATATTTGTGATCATATACAAGCTTGTTTGAGGGTACTTTCATCTAGAGGGAAGAAATCTTCAGGAACTCAGGATGCTGTTAATAATTCCCAAGTTTCCATTGAACAAAATGTTCCTGATTCAAATTCTGATATTCAAGTATGTTTGAATAAATTAACACTATTGAAAAACGAAATGTCTGCTGCTGCATTTCCCAGGACAGCATGTTTACGCATTAGTTCATTGTTAGATAAATGCTTGACTTTGTGTAAAGAAACTAAAGAAATAGCACCTGTCTCATCCTTACTTTAAACAAGGGATCAAAATCATTCTTCATAGCATGAAAATCAACATTTGAAAAACTGCTTTTCAATTTGATAGTACTTGTTTTGTGTTACTGACTACAAATTTACAAAGCCAAGACATTTCTTCAGGAGAAAAAGCTGGACTTTTGTCATATTTAAGGTAACAGACAGATTAAGGTTCATGTACAGAAAGTAATTATGGAAATATACTAATAACACTTGAATAATAAGTATATAGTTCATCTGACATTAGCTTTTAGTTTTTTTTAAAAAGAAAATCAGTGTTAAACATTGAGTCAGTATTTTTGAAATCATTAAAAAAGTTATCAAAAATTGTCTTGAAACAAAACTTATTTAACAAGACAAAATATATTTTTTGTTGTAATTTTATGACACTTCTCTTTGAAAAGAGTGGTTCTTGGTCAAATAAATAGTTCTGTGTATATATATATATATATATATAAATAAAAAGAATATAAATATAACTGTATTGTGAAAAATGCTTGATATCCTGTTACCATAAAACTGCTGGTTGGATGTGTGATAAAAATCTGAAAATGGCCTTAAACATTTTAAATTTGATTTAATCACCTCTCTCTTCAATGTTTTTTTTTTCCTGTCCAATTTTTTAAAAAAAGAATTATATGAGGGATGTTCCAAAAGTAAATTTCGTCATTTTTTTTTCACACAAAAACTTTAATACCAAAAAAAGACACACCATGACATCCTATAAATTACACACCTTGCACTATTTTTTGACATAGTTGCCACTGATTTTGAGACATTTATCATGGCATTCTTTCAGTTTGAAGAAACCACTCCGGTAAAACCTTATGCCCTGCGATGCAAGGAATTGTTGCACAGCCTGCTCCACCTCATTATTGTTTTGGGAGTTATGTCCCAAGAATGCAGCTTTCAATACAGGGAACTAGTGAAAGCCCGATGGGGGAATGTTTTCATTCATGGATGTGGAAGGATGCCCACTTGGACCTAGGTTTTCCACAGTTTGCCTTCTCTGAACATGCAACACAAATGACCAACCATGACCTCGTCCTCATACACGGTGTGTAGATATTTCTGGGTGACTCACACATTAGTTCCTCATTCGTACCGTATAACACTTCCATTGGCCACCATGTTGTCAGTGCACGGCTGCCTGCCATCATGATTTGTAGAAAAACTTTGGGCACGCTAGTCTCCTGCTGCTCTCTCTTCGATGCCCTGTGCATACATCATTCCTTCTACGTTGACACTCCTGCCGTTGAACCGACTACCAATGTGGTTTCTTACGACGATTATTTCAAAAAGAAAAAAAATTAACGAAACTTTACTTTTGGAACATCCTTTGTACATAATTTGTGTTGTTGATTTTCTCAAAATTGAAATATCTTCAGTGCATTTTATGTTTCATGTTTTCTAAACTGGTGAAAAAATTCAAATAATAAAATCTTAAGTTATATTCTGTTCAAGCTATATTAAAATGACAAAATTGCAAATTGGTTTATTAGTCTATTTTAAATTAATTCAATAAGAATTAGTTTTTTTTCTCAATATGAATGTGATTATTTCTTGAGAATTAAATGCTAATTGATTTATTTATAAAAATCGAGACACACAAAATGGGTCGAGTTTTATATTATAATCTGGATTTTTAGAATGTTTATTTTTTACTTATCTGTAGAAATAGTATGCACTTTGTATTAAATTACTTAATTTTTTTAAACTTTAAAAATTTGTTACTTAAAATTGATTTGCATTCTAATTCAATAACTGCATCAATTTATATACAAAAACCATTAAGTGTAGCAGAAGAACTAAATAAAGTTATCAAAGAAATATATGCACCAATGCAGTCTATTCAATTTGAGACACTGTCATCGAAAATTCAAAAAGAAATAATGTCTCTTTTTTGAAAATGGAGAGAGACGTGGTGACTACCTGAAAAGAACATACTCCTACTTACTGACGATAATACCTATTAGTAAAGAATCCGAACGTGCATTTTCTTCGGCAGGACAATTTGTAACAAAAATAAGAAGCCGTTTCAACGATGAAACGCTAGAGGAGCTGTGTGTTTATAAGCTGATTTACAAAAAATTAAGAAATGCCCTTTTTTTAAAAAAATTTCATTATTTACTATTTTAATTTTTTTTATGATAAATTAATTTTTTTATTTGTTTCATTAAAATAATACTAAATAAATTTTTAATTATATTTTCAGTTTTACTATACAATTTCAACTATGCTAATATGTAAGTATTTTTAATAAATAGTTCAATCCTAATCCCGGGATTGAAAATATGACACAGGATTGCAAACCCTACCTACTAGTCGTACTTCCTTCAAAAATGTGAAACGGTGTCTTACTACTATACAAAATTCCTATCCTCACCATTATTCTTGAATCTTACGATCAGCTTCATAGATGTTCTAGTAAGTTTTCTTCTCTTTAGTTTAGTGATTGAAAAAATTTTAATATTGAATCAGGATCTGCCTAAAAATATCATTGTAGAGAGATTTTATTACCGATTCATATTTATCATGCCCATTACACCATTGTAATCTTTTCGGGCGTTTATATATTAAAAGGGGGGAAATATGTGCCACAAGCTTCCATGCACATAAACAGCATTCATTTAATATCCGACAAAGATATTGGAGACCAAATAGCGTTTTCTAGGTCTGCGTCTATCTGGCCAATTAGATTTCTTTCTTGATTTGTAGTGCTCTTTCATGGTTGCTTTCAATGGACAGTTCAATATAATCGGCATCTTTTTTAAATCAAGAATTATCACTGTTTGATCCGTGTATTGGATCTGTTGATTGGAATTTAGCTTTACTTCGAGGCATCCGAATGTTCTTCCCTACGCACCCAAAAGTGGTAGAGAAATTTTGCTTTCAGTATTTAAGTTGAAAATTTACTGTACTTTTTATTTTTCTGAAACTGGTGACATTATTTATTTTCCTTTCAAACTTCAATATGGAATAAGTAAATCGATTCTTACAAGTTGTATTCCACAGCAATTAAGTCCCGAAACGAGTCTTAAACTCCAGTCATTATTGATTGCTAAGATAGTTGTTTTGTATATTAAAGTGTGGCTATGGGGGGGGGGAAGAAATTCTCTTGATCTGTTGCTTTGCTGGTGGAGTAACTGGTAAAAATCGGGTTTACTTCATCACCTTTTACATGTGTAATAGATTTTTCCTGCAATATTGATTAAAGGGGCTTACTCACCTGAAGAGATTGCACTCTTTTCAAAACATTCAACTGCGTAGAGCAGCAAACGCACCTTTGTTTGTCAGGAACGAAGTCTTGCATAAAGATCTTAACGTTCCGCCGCTTCTTGATTTCCTTAAAAAACAATCAGAATTTTTTTTCCAACCGATTACCACAGATTCCAAATGAATCCATCAGAGAAATCCCGGCTTATGATAATTCTATCCCTAGCTCTTCTAAGAGACCTAGAGCAGTCCTTAACCACTCATATCAACATTTCCCAGCTCTGAAAAGGACGAGAATATCTTTATCGTGTGTGTTTTTAAATGTTTTATAGTTATTTATCACTTGTTGTTTTCTTTTGCAAGACTTCATTCACTCTAATTATCACCCCCCCCCCATACAAGCTTTTGCACGCGTTTAGTGTGACAACTTGATCCTATTTTAAACTTCTCCACCTTTTCTTACTTTCGTCCAAATGGTTATTTAAAATCTCCTTTCAATAATCGCACGCAGGTATTTAAGAGGTAACAAGAACGGACGTAAAAATAATATTCTCTTTAATCTTTGATATTAAAGAAATTCCTCTCTTTTCTCCCCTCGTTCCGTCGAGATGCGGCAGCCGGTTGAAAGACGGGCTTGGTTATCAGAGATGTGACGTCATTTTCCCTTCGCTCTCCTAAAGTGAAACAGAAACTAAATCAACTGGATGAGTGGTTTCCCACTCACCCCTGCACCAGCGTTGTTGTGCTGCACTCATTATGGACTGCTTTATATTTTTATGTAATTTCAACAAATTATTCTTTTTTCAACTTATTATAATGGAGTGGATAATAGAGATTTCTCTAAGGTTCCACGTAAATGTATAACCGGTACCTGATTAAAAGGGCTGGTGTACGTTTAGTTTATCTAGGTTTTATAAAAAGTCCTCACACACACATTGTTGTGTTGTTGAAGTTTGGAGAATAGGGTGCCACACATAGCTCATGTGCCAACTTTTCAAACACAATTTATTTATCATTCAGTGAAAAAAGGACAGCAAATAAACTAATTTCTTGTTTACAACTGTAGACATGGAAAGGTATTGTAATTGAAAATAAAAAATTTGAATAAATAAAAAAATTATTTAAACTTACTTTTTGAAAAAATTTATATACTTTCTATGATCAATTCGAAGGTGATTTATTCTTGTACGTAAAGCTGTTTATTTTTATAAATTTTTATCTCGCGCCTTATATCTTTTAAAATACTCTTGGGACAGCCAGAAAATGCCTCTGAGAAAAAAAATATAGTTTGATTCTTGGAATTTTACCTGATTAGCTTATCTTAAAATGACTAAAATTTTAAGATATAGAAGGAAAAAAAATAACGTTAAGAAAAGCAAAGACAACACAGCCGAATAAAACCAGTAACAAAGCTCTACCTTCCCTCGACTTACAATTAAAAAAAATGTTGCGCGACAACGTCCTTTATTTGTATGTAATGTTATACTAGTTTTAGAGTTTAGATTATGAGTTTCATTTATGAAATAAAGATTTTAATTTTTAGTTAGTATCGATTGACAGTTCATTACGGTCGCACTTCGAAGCAACACTAGAGTTAATGGCGACTCTGACCTCATATTAATTAGGATTAAATTATGTGGATGATCCTAAGCTTGTACCCAACTTTTCAAACTGCCACAATATATCAATGTAAGGATGAACCTCAACAGTTCATCATTTCTACATATCAGTTCTGTGCATCAGTTCTACGCAGCAAGTTTTGGGTGCCGAGTCGAATTCCCGACTCGACAGAAAAAATGCCTGACATTAGTTCGCGATCATAATTATTAGATTACCATGGCTCAATTATTGTAATTTTATCAAATTATCTGAAATTTTGAGTTATTTATCTGATTTTATGCAAACGTCGTTAAATTAAATATTACAACGATGGTCCTTTTATCTGAGAATTTATTTCCAAACAATATGGAAAATGCAACTGTATGATGTACCATTCAAGGGCGTAGCTACCGCCTTATCTATGTACGGGCTTCCCTTAACCCTTTATCTACCGACAGTACTTATAAGTACCACTCAGTGGCGGATTAAGAGGGTGTCGGACCTGGTGGCCGCCAGAGGCCCCAAGCTTGATGAGTGCAAAGGCCAGTGACAAACCAACCACGCCGCCTTGGAACAAAAAATGAAAAGAAAACAAAGATACAATGAAAACCCCGCTAGAAATTTATCGAGATGTAAAAAAAATTCTAATGTAGAAAAACTTTTGAAAATATTTTTAACAATACCGATATCGAATACATCAGGTGAGTGATCTTTTTTAGTTTTAAAACGTGTTAAAAATAATTTAAGAAGTACTATGGAAGAAAAGAAAAACTGAATAACATGGCCATATTATATACAGAATAAAATGTTTTGGACAAAATAGATATGGCAAAAATAATTGATGAATTTGCCATAGAGAAATCAAACTGTATAGCAAAACTGTAAGCTCTTAAGCAAGGTTTTAAATTTTTTTTATGTTCAGTTCAGATTTTTGCTTTAGCCGATGAGTTTTATTATAGTAATACATTTTATTTTGAGAATTTAAAGTAAGCGACTCTCATCACTATTTTAGTTTTTCGACTCTTAAGCCCATTGGCCTCAAACCTTTTACCGCCAGGGGCCTCCAATTACCTTAATCCGCCTCTGGTACCACTCACTTTAAAATTACATAGAATAACTATTTTTACGAATACCCTGATGATACTCTGCAGGAATATTCTTTTAAATCCACTCTTCCAAGATATATGGTAGCACGGGTCCTATGATGAGTATTTTAGCTGGGAAAACGAATAGTTTTATAGCAGAACGCGTTTTCAGCTGACATTTTGATTGGATTGCGAAGATTGACATTTTTGTTCCGAAAAGTAATTAATGTCAAAAGATAAGTGTCTTTTTTTTTTTGTATGTTAATGAAGATTTTAGAAGACGATTTGACTATTTATTCTGAGTGAACAGTGTATATAATTAATTTTATAGTTGAATATCTTTAATTAATTAATTAGCTCTAACGGATTAAATTTCCCAAAGTTGAGTATTTTCTTTACGTATTTCCCTTAATTTTTAATGTATTGGTTAAAAAAAATATTGCATGGAAAAAACTCCAGTAAATCAAAATGCGGTAGATAAAGTGTTAAAAGGGCTTCCAAGGAATTTTGATACATGGCCCATTTCAGGAATAACTACGCCAGTGCTACCATTATCGACAAAATCAGCAAACTGAAAGAATCCCGTTTGATGGCATAAAATATAGAATTCGGGCATATTACGTCCCGCGATGGAATGACAGTATCAAAAAAATAAATTGCAACCAATTAAAAAAAATTTTAAATTGAACTACAAAAAATCATAAATGTGCATTGTAGTAATAGTAAATAAATTGTAAAAATCCTCACCAAAATTTTTAAAAAATGCCCCTTTATTTAAAAATATTTCTAAAAAAATCACAATGACAAAAAAATAACTGCTGATGTTTCATTATAATCCAAATAACTTGGAAAAGTAATTAGAACAAAAATATTACAACATAAAAAAATCAATAAACAAGTTGAAGGTAAAAAACAATCCTTAAATTTCTTTCTTTTTATTTAAACATTAATTTTTGAAATGGATCTTTTTAAAATAACCGTTCTGTGTGCTATTACATTAACGATCTGATATTATCTTTTCCAACATTTATAATCTGATATACTACAATTCTAATCATTTGCTCAGTGGGAGATAACCTTCTGCTATCATACCCCAATTTTGTTCCATTCGAAATCATCCACTTATTTCTTTGTTACAAAATATTTAAATAATTATTTTGCCACAGCTTCCAAACACACGCAATATGTTAGACTTCTGTTGGTCTTTCCTAAAGTCGGAAGCATCTGTTACAAAAGATTCAGATTTTTAAGTTCTTCATTTAAGCTAACAATATTTTTAGCTTTATCTCTCTCTGAGCATTCTTTATGATTTACCTCTCCTGCAAAAGGTATTTTTAGGCTGGAATTAAAAACCCGAGATAAATAAAATGCCTAGGTAACCCTACAAAAAAAAATATTCTTCTATTGACACAGCAGCCCTGGGTCGGCCAAGGTCTTCTCAAGAACCCTCTAGCAACTCCGTATCTCCGCTTAGCAACAGTTCTCCAATTAGTCACTCTTAAAACTTTAAAATCGTCCTCCAATAGGTTCCGTCAAATTCCAATAGGTTTGTAGTTGAAAATTCTGAACGTCAAGAATGAGGGGTCCATACGGCAGATGTAGCCGCAAATCTCAAACGACCTATCTTGATGGATTTAATGACATCACACACACTTCCTTAAATGTTTTTATATAACTCAAAATTATGTCGTTGTCTCCTCATTAACAGCACCAAAAAATATATCTAAGAACTTTTCTCGCTCACAGATGGCTAGCTGTTCAGTCTGTGATTTAGTCAAGGTCCAAGTTTCAGATCCACACACATATACAGACATACATGTTATGATATACTCCTTTTCTTTGTCCTCATTACTTAAAGAAAAACTATCCACACAAAAATCAACACTTGAATAACTCTTACTCTTAACGCCCTCTAAAAATGAATTTTAAAGTTCTATGTTTACCAGTTACTGCACTTCCCTTGAGATATGACTGTTAGTCTTTTATAAATTCTCTTACCAGCACCATTTTGCGGCTCCTACAGAGAAAGAAATCCACTTCTTTTGTCAGAGATTCTTAACATAGTGAACAAAATCTAAAAAGGAAACTTACCAAATAAGCTTTGAAAAGCTATTATATATATAAGTAAAAAGAGTTTTTAAAAACCATTATAGAAACAGTTAATATTGTTTCAAGGTGTCTTGAAGATACTCTTCATCAAAAAGAGCGTCAGGTTTATTAATAAAATTAGTGGTCTCTTGAAGAAAAAAAGTCTGGTCCAAACACAATATGTTGTATGTTACTTGATTTGGGCCAACCAGTGTCGGATTAAACGACATGAAGACCTCTAGGAAGTCGAATTCTCGGGGCCTTGAAGCCTAACATTTTTATTACACAACATGCTACTCCTAAAGCTCATGGGTCTATGGGCCTCATAGGCAATTGCCTATTGAGTAATCCGGCACTGGGACCACCTCTTCTCGAAATCGGATCTGCAACAGTGCTCATCCACTCCCAGTAAAGGATTTTGAGAGCTATTTAAAATTCATATTTTGAATAGAATAATGAACTTCTTATGTGAACTAAAGCAGTTAAGATACTAATTATTTTTTCCAGCAACAGTATATCTTTTGGGGGGTATAGGTAAGAAAATTGTCTTATTTTACAGCGCATAAATATTTTTGCATAATGTAGCATTTACAGCTGGAGATTTAACTAATAGATATTCAGTCCTGTTACCGTCTTTAGAATATTTTGGTTCGATAGAAAGAGATAGACTTATATTACTCAAAACTAAGTATCGTTTTTTGAAAAAATTTCCAATCTCTAACTAACGAACCTTTGTAAAATAATATTTAAAAAGAACAATGCATTTGATAACTTTTTTTTCATAATTTAATATTTTTAAAGCATTTAAATTTTTAATAATGCAATCAAAATTTTTTCTTAAATCTTGTTCTAATTTTCGAATTAGTTTCCCATAATTATCCCATTCTTAATATGCATATCAGCTTTTAATCTTTTGTTTTCATAACGCTCATATAGATTTTTAAAAACTGACTAGGGTATTTATTACTCAAAGTATAAAAAATAGTCCTAATTTTTTTTTTGTTACTTCTGTTTGCAAACACAAATTTAAGGGGGAAAAATTATTCAGTTTCAATTATGAAAACTTCATATTCTTTCATTGAAATAAAATAAATATTATTTGTTGATTGTTTATTAACTTCACACTACAAAGCAACACAAGGGCCATTAATATTAGCCATGTAATTTGAACCATAATCAAATGACAATAACATTTGAGCTGGCATCCCACTCTCCAAACTTCCACACCATGCAAACATGGGAACTTTGAGCTTCAACAGATTAAACATACATCAGCCTCTCAATATGGTGGCATCAGGACTCGTACCCATGATTCTGCACAATCAAAAGGCTGGCTATAAATTCGCAACTATGACACTTGGTTACCGCAGTCATAATTTTTAGGAATATGCTGTAGTTTGTTCCATTTTAAATTATGCTCATAAGTTTACAGTGTTAAAATATTGATGAAAAAAACATTCAAATAAAAAATTTTACTACTGAATTGACTTTTAAATTTTAAAAAAAAATTACTTGGTTTAATAATATAACATGCACATTGGTAAAAAAAAAATTCTACATTCTATGCCTTAGAAAAAATATAACTACAAGGATACAACAAACATATATATATATGTAATATTTACATACTAAGAGTAATATAAAAAACAAGAAAAACATTTCTTTTTTCCAATCTTTTTATGTTGTGTTACTTGCTTTGCTCAATTACATTATAGTTTTTTTAAGGCTATAAGACCATGACCACAAAACATAAGGAGCAATTACATTTTATTTTCTGGGAGATGATTTTGAGAAATCTTAATGCAGAAATTTACAATTCTCTAAATTTGAAAGATGTTGTTCATATACTTGGGGCCCAGTTATCAGACTCACCAACTGAACCAGTAAATTGTGTAAGACAATTCCTTGAAAATTTTTAAATGAGGAGTAACCATTTTTATAGTAAGAAAACTAGCTGGAATACCCATTCTTCATATAGGTGAATTGAGAAAATAAAATAGATTCAGGGGAAAAGAAATTTTTTTGTGTGTTACATTTAAGCAAATTAAACAAAAAAGGATTTTTTTAGCATATCTCTGCTCCACAAAATATCAGATTTGCCTAATTTGAAATCTGTATGCCTAATAGTTGAAAAAAAGGGATTTTTTTTAAAAATCTATAATATACCCATAACACCCATGTGGGTAGACTTTTGAAAATCCCCTTCTCTTTATCAGATCTCTTAATCAGCTAAAGTTATATGCTTTCTCAATTTCAAGTTTATAGGTTTAGTTATTCATAAAAGGGCCTTGCAACCCCTCTTTGGATGTCAATTTTTACAAAACCCTCTCTTAGAGGATCTCTATTCCATGAAAGAAACATGCCGGCTAAATTTCTAGTCTAGGTTTAGTAGTTCGAAAAAACGGAATTCTCTTTTATCTATATCACCCCTCATAATCCCCTTCTTTTCAGATCTCTAAATCAGCTAAAGTTATATGCTTTCTCAATTTCAAGTTTATAGGTTTAGTTATTCATAAAAGGGCCTCTTTAGATGTCAATTTTTGCCCTCTTAGATGTCAATCTATTTTCGAAAAACATTTTTGGTAGCAGATCACTACTCTATGAGAGGAACATGGCTACCAAATTTCAAGTCTTTAGGTCTTTAGTTAAGAAACAGGAATATTTTTCAATAACGATACTTAACCTCCTTCGGTTATCAATTTTCGCAAAGCCATTTATAAGCGGATTTTTTTTCCATGAAAGGAACATGACTGCTAAATTTCAAGTCTGTAGGTCCAATAGTCCAAAAAAACTGGAATATATTTATCTATAACGCTCTTTAAGCCCTTGAACCACTCCTTGGGGTCGATTTTCGCAAAACCCATTCTTAGAGGAACTCTATTCCATAAAAGGAATTGGTCTCTCAAATTACAAATATGTAGCTCTAATATTTCAAAAACGGGAACATATATCTTTAACGCCCCTTGGATGTCGATTTTCACAAAACCCATCTTGTAGCAGATCTCTACTCTACGAAAGAAATCTGCTGGTTAAATTTCAAGACTGTACCTCTAATAGTTTAAAAATGGAAATAATTATTTATAATGCCCCTTAATCCCCTGCAATGCTACTTGGGGGTTGGTTTTCACTAAAACCATTTTGTAGCGGATATCTACTCCATAAAAGGAATCTGCTTACTAAATTTCAAAACTGTATGTCTAATAGTTTAAAAATGGAAATAATTATCTATAATACCCCTTAATCCCCCGTAGCCCCATTTGGGGGGAGGGGGGTCAATTTTCGTAAAATCCATTTCATAGCAAATCTCTATTCCACGACAGAAATCTGTTTGTTATATTTCAAGACAGTACATCTAATTATCTATAATGCTCTCTTAATTCCCCCCCCCCTCCATCCAATGCCATTTGAGCATATATCACACATAGAATATAGTTTTACTAACTCAGAAACCTTTACAGGCATGCGTCCAACCATTCCCTAAAGTTTCATCGTAATCAGATGAGTAGTTTAGGAAGGCATAAGAGACATACCAACACACACACAAGCATTCATTTATATTTATATAAATTAAATTAATTTACTTCAATCACTTCATATGGTTGAAAATTTAGAATAATTTTTATATATTACTAATCAAAAAAATATAATTTCCGTAATATACTAAAGAAAAATAAAACGACAATTGTAAAATATTCAGTTTAATTAAACAGTAAAATTTTCATGACAATGAAAATGAAAAAGATGATTTTAAATTACCAATAATGAAATGTGTACATTTATTTAAAATTACATTATAACAGTGAAAAAGAATTATAAACAAATATAGTACATAAATGTTTTATAAAATTGTTCATGAACAATAAAGTTATCGAATATACTTTAAGTAAATTGACGTAATTATTCAGTTCCATATAGGTCTGTTCTTAAACAAACCTAGAAATCTCACTGTATTTGAGGTGTAGGTGTAATTACTGAATTTACTTCTTTGGCTTCATTAAACAATAATAGGCACTTATCAAGTAGTTTATTGGCTTGTGCATATGTAGTATCAGGAAATTTAGCATTGGACATTTCTTTTAAATGCATTAGTTTCTCATTAAATACTGTTTGAGTACTTGAATCTAAATTATGAAGATTTTGTTCCTTGGAAATATTTGTACTATTATTCACTTTCTGACCTAGGGCAGATAGTTTATTTTTACATTCTTGTACGCCTAAACAAGTCTGAATATGCTCACAGATATTGAGTTTAATAAGATTATCATAACATGTGCATTCATATTCATGAACACAAACATTGCGATTGGAGAGAACTGGAAAACATTTACACATACGGCAGATAGGCACATCAATTTTTTTTACAATATAAGAAGATACATTTTCTAATGATGGTTTAATAATCCATTCCTTGTCATCAGCAATAGTAGAAACGAGTGCAATTGATTGGCTCTCTTTCTGATGCATATTTGTTATGGATGCAGAAGGTACTTTTCTCGATGAATTACACAGCTTTTCAAAGATTTTGTTCTTAGTCAATTTCAACAATGCATCTAATGTTTTGTCGATTCTTTTAATTTTCTTCCCTTCCAGATATACATGTTTCATGGTCTTATGGAATGATTCTAAATATACAGTTGTATTTAAACCTACATGTTTTGTATAGCAATATGCCCACTGTTGTGTGCATTGGGCATAATGTGAAGAGTAAAATGTTTTAAATTTCCTAGTATCTGGATCATCTTCTAGTAATTTAACAAAATTATTTTCTGTTTCTAAAAAAGTCTCCACATTGGGTTCTTGCATTAATGCTACTAAAGTTTTATAAACAGACACTTTCTTGATTCTTGAACTAATTTTAGAAAGATGTTTCCTCCAACATCTATCAACCAGCCAAGGACACAAAAATTGATGCTGAGTGGGTGTCATACAAACTTCCCATGCATTATAGAATTCAGGAGCATCATCGGATAAAAAAACATTGGCAGTAATAACACCAACTTTACTTCTGACATAATGGTAAAAGAAGTTTATAAGTTCAAGATTTATTCTATTACAAATACAATATGCAACTGGACATCCATTATCAAACTCATCAATAGTTAATAAGGTTGTTAAGAAATAGTCCTGAGAGTTTGGTCCATGATTGAAATCAACACATATTTTTGGGTTGCAAAAGTCCATCAACATTTTTTGTTGCATTTTGGTCATAAAAATCAAGCAAAAATCTTGCTCACTAAGAAATCCTGTGATATCACTCTCCCCTTGATCTTTATAAAAAATAACAGGATTATCTTCTTCACATTGTGACACTGATTGGACCCATAATCTGATACCAGTAGCATCATTTTCATGACTGTCTGCAGAATTAAGCAAGATAAAGTCTTTTTTAATACTTTGAACATCTTTTTTGGTTAATGCATGTATCTGTTGAGATACTTCAGCTCCATGTTGAATACCATCCAGAACTTTTTGCAAAGATGATTTTAACCCCTCATTAATTCTATCTGAAAATAATGATATAAGTAATTATAAGCTTACTTCTTGTTTATAAAACAAATTGTTAAAATTAAGAATAACTTTAGAAAGTTTTTAAAAGTTAAAGCAATTTATAATTGTTGAAAATTTTTATACACTTTAAAAAATATTTTACATTAAATATACAATAATCTTTCCCTTAGAATTTTTCTATAAAGATCTCTTTATTTTAATACAGATTTAACAATGTAAAGTAGAATAGCAAGTTTAAGCAAATATTATGCATAGTACTTGATTTACGGTTTTTTAAGTGTATACATAACCATGTTCTATATAAACATACATACATGAAAAAAGTTTAGAGTGTAAAAAAAAAGACTTTCTTGTACACAAATACAGCTCTTACATTTGTAGAGAGAGAGTGAGAATTATATATTTTTTTTTATGTTGCACTTCAAAGCTACACAAGGGCTACTGGCAACAGACCTCACAATTTTGAACTATGGTCAAGTGTGATGAGGATAACACCTAAGCTGGCACCCCCTCTTCTAACTTCCACACCACACCAATGGGAGGACGTTCGAGCCTCAACATATTTAGTGTGCATTGGCCCCCTCTGCAAGGCAGGTCTTCAGCGGTACTAAGCTTGAACTTATGACACACCTGCTACGATTCTGATAGCTTGACCAACTAGGATAATTGTGGCTACCTTACACATTTGTAGAAACTGATACCATAGTAAAAATTAATTTTAAATGTACAAAAAGTCAAGTATTTACTGTTCCTTTAATTTATGTAGCGATACCAATCAAATCTTGTTCAACTTAAATACCAGCAAAATTAAAATTGATTAACAGAAAACTTATTAATATAAAATAATAAATGAAAAATCATTACCAAGAGGTGATTTGACCTTTTCTTCTTTAGATCCTTGACCCTTAACATTGCGTCTATCTCGTCCTAATGACTGATCATGACCATAATGTACTGGGCAGTAGACTACATAAACCCTTTTGGATACTTTGACCATCATAGTTGAAGGGCAATGAGCATTCATTTTGTTCGATTCGAGCTTTGATGGGCGTTTTCCAGTTGAACGACTTTTTGATAGTCCACTTCGATGACATATATAATAGTAAACATTTTCTTTGGCAGCTGAAATTCTAGCTGCTGAATGGCGAACATACAGGCATTTCTTTTCTTCTTCTACTTTACGTTTCCATTCAAAAAAATCTGTAACAAACAGCTCAGTTAGAACATATTTTTGGAAAAATTTTACATGATCACTTATTAAAATAGGAAATATTTAAGGGCTTTTTATATAAAATTCTATCGTAAAGGCAGATACTGAAATAATAAAAATCATATAAAATAAGTTTTCAGGGACTTTATTACTACAGTAAATTTGTTGGAACTTTTGAGATAAAACTGAAAAATTAGAAGCATATTTTGTTTATGGAACATGCATGCGATTAGAAGAAATAAAGAAAAGATCCATCTGGAGCAACAAAATTAGCTCTTAATGTGGGTACTCCTCCCCTTTTAAGTTACTATTCAGCAAGCGAGTGTTTATTAACATTGCACTGTAAAGTAAAACGAAGGATATCGTTGATGGACCATGTAATCTTGAAACCATGGTCAAATGACAAGGACGAGACTTGATCTGACACCCCTTCTCTCCAAACTATCTCAACACACCAATAGGAGGACTTTGAGCTTTGACAAATTTAATGTACATCAGCACTCCACACAGAGGGTCTTCAGTGGTACCTACTATGTACTAAGTTGGAGCTATCGTTCTATATTATATATCTTTAATAAATATTGGGCACCACCCTTAGCTACTGTAAAATCCAGCATATAATGTAAACCTATACTTTCAAGCTGCTATTTTTAATTTTTAGATATATTCACAGTATAATGTGTACCCAACCTTTTTAGCGAAGAAGCCTGAAATGTATGTACATAACGCTCTTATGTTTTGATGTCATTTATTTGAAGTATTTATCTAAGTTTTAGAAAAAAATAGTATACTTCTGGAACTATAACTCTTTAAGTTCGTAAAATAAGCAGTATTTCGACATATGTAAAAGCCTTAATTTTTTTCTATGCTTATCTTTTTATTTTTAAAGCTCTCATTTTTATACCTGGCATATAACGCACGACTTTAAATTTCTATCTCATTTTTTGTGTTATAAGTGCCCATTATATGCTGGATTTTACAGTATATCCAATCCTTCTTGAGAAAAAGTCATTGTATCTCTATTCACTTTTATGAAATGAATTCAAAATATTTTCCAATTAGAATTGTGAGAAAAGTAAACTTAAACAACAGGAATTTATACAGGCTGATATGATTTTAATTTGTCATTTCTGCAAAAACCGTATCATTCATTACAATTAAATATTATTTAATTGCAATATACCAGGATCTTAGTTAAATAGTTCTTCTATGACAATTTTATAATTAATTGTTTGCTAATAAGAATTGGTAAAATAAGCTTTAAAATTATTTTTGATTTATATAATTAACTTCCTACGTTACAATTTTAGTATTGTTTTGTTAAAGCACTACCACACATTTTCAGTATTAAATTGATGCATTTTAGCCCCACAAATGATATTTAGATAGAGATTATTATACTGAGCTTGAACAACAGACCTAAAGACAACTCTTATTAGGAAAGACAATTAAAATTAGAGGCACCTATCTCACTTCTTGATGAGAAAATATCCTAATATAAGCATGTCAAATATAACATGGCTTTAATAGAATTTAATATTTTTTAAAATTATGCTCTTTAAAATCTTTTAATGAGACTAATTTTTTCAGATACAAAGTTCCTTTTAGTATCTTTCACTCTATATCATTTTTAGGATTTTTGATAAAAATATTTTACAAACAAAATCTGAATAAAATTAATAGTCCAATTTGCTGAAAAGAATTTTTATTTTAACATTTTGGTAAATGAGTACAATTTTAGAAAATGTAATCAAATGTTACATGTGATTTTGTAGTAAATATGATAAAGAGAGGGAGGATAAAAATAGATAATTGTGTGTATTCTGTCTTCCTCTATTTATGTAAAATACAGACAGTTCCCAATTTTAGATGCCTGAACTTATTATTATACTCAGGAGATCATTACTGTCCTATCAGGGCATGAAACACTCTTTTAAGTATCCCCAGACACAGGTAAGGTTCTCTATTGGAGGATACTTTTAAATCAATTACACAATGCCTTCAAACATTCAAATACCACAACCAGATTCAAGAGGTTACTAAAAAAAATTACATCCAATAATTTGTCTAAATCAAAGTTCATCAAATAGATGAAATTTTATATCAATTATATAATCCATTATAGTCAAAAAAATTTTACAAAAATGCAATGATTGTAAACAATACTAAGTGTCATACTTTGTATATTTTTCAAAATAGAAAGGTTTATTAAAATAAAATTCCGATGCATTAAAGAATTTTTTAGAAATTATCTTAACAGACAATATTTTAATATTAAGAATTCATACAACCTGAGAAATCGGATATTATCTGCAGAGTAATATTTTGTGCCAATAAATATGTATATATATATTTCAATTTCTTATTGAAAAACATGGAGTTCAAACATTGTACATTCTAATGACAAATACTTTTTAAACGCCGAATTATGAGCAAACGCACCTTTTTCAGTATGGAAACGATGCTCTTCCAGTTCACATTTTACATTGTGTTCCCTTGACACATGGGTTCTTATACTCTCATAATTTGGAAAATTATTACCACATCCAGGACATCGAAGACGACCAAAGTTTACCGGTTCCACGCCATGAACTTCACGAATATGTTGATACATATTAGAAGTTGTCGTAAATTGTTTACTACAATGACAACAAGTAGGTTTTTCTTTATTATCCTTTTCCATATTTACTTTAGAAAAAGTTTAGTAAGTCTTAAAAGATCAAAAAAGCAAGTATAAATTTCCAAAACACAGCTAGTAAACATTAATGCTCATAACAAAACAGTAAGAATCACATTCTGTTTACAATAAACACTTCCAAACGATTCCGCTCAACTAAAAACCGGATACATCGTACTTTTGTATGGTCAGATGACGAAATCGACATAACTGTACGCATCCCGCTTTCCATGCCATCGTGACGGCATTAAACTCAGTCCCTCAGCATAAAAGGTCTTGAATGAGAGGGGGAAAATGATTTGGTTATGATTTTGGTGTATTTTTAAATGGCGTAAAAAAGGCTATTAAAACTGAATTTTTAACACACAGTTCAAAAAGTTCCTGGACACTTTCGAGCTTTTATCTCATGTATGACAGGTGGGAAATGATAGACAAAATATCACCAGTTACGAGTCTGCTGCCAAGACGAAATATACAGATAAAAGGAATAGGGTAGAGAAAGAGTTATATTAACGTCGCACTGCACTTCGTGATCTTGAACTTTGGAGAAGTGTCGATGATGACACCTAAGTTGGAACCACTTCTACCACATCACACCAAGGGAGGACATTGTGAGCCTCAACAAATTTAACATGTCCTCTCTACATGGCTTGTAAGAATCGGACTGAGAAGAAATATAATTGTAGTTTTTGTGTTTGTTAGAAAAAGATGTTGGTAAATTTCCTTATCACTACTACACAGATAAAAGGAATACTTTTGTGTTGTATTTTTGCTTATGCAGTGCATGATATTCATTTCAATGGGGTTGATCACTCCTGATTTCCACCAGCGTCTAAAATTTGACACAGCTTCGATTTGAAGTTCCAACTGCGCATGCGTTTGGAAGATTCTATTCTGAAACACAGGAGGAATGGATAGTGGAATCCGTTTCCATCGCACATTATAGCATTACTAGCTTTCATGGCCCAGCGTTGCACGGGCTTTTCCCGAGGTATAACTTAATGTCCATGTTAATTTCCTCCTTTCTTTCTGTCGTCAGCGCTTTTGTTTGGGTGTGACGCGTATGATGTGAGTGCATAGCCCGTGATTGCGTATCATGGCTTTTTCGTTTAACATTTTCCCTTTTCTTCAAAAAATCAGCACTTCCAATATTATTTTTCGAAATTACTTTGACTTCTTTGTTTCTTTCCTCTCCGCTCAGCCCGGCGTTGCACGGGCTTTTACCGAGTGAATAACTTCATTACCATGGGAATTTCCTGTTTCCCTCAGGACGATAGCACTTGTGTGTGTGTGTGTGCATGCATGCGATGTGAGTGATTTTTCCTTGACCATGTCATTAAAACTCCCTTTTTCGAAATTTGTTCTTGCGTTGGTGTGGTAATTAGGAAAGATGGGTGAAAGCTCAGGTGTCGTCCTCATCACTTGACCACTGTTGAAAATTTTGAAGTCCGTCGCCAAAACCCTCGAGTAGGTGAACAGTGCGACTTTAAAAATCTCCCACTCACTTTTCAATTCTTTCGTTGCAATTTTTTAGAACCAGGAAACGAAAATGTAGCTTTTTTTAAAAATAGTTGTATGTTGAAAAAACACAGAAAAGTAGAAATTTTTAAAATTACAAAATTTCACTACAATTTTAAATCTTGAAGTAAAATTGTGAGGATTTTTTGAAATGTTCGACATATGGGAAAAAAGTTTCATGCAATTATCTTTATAAATAAAGAAATTATTAAATGATTGATTTGAGTGTTTTATTAAAATTCGTTCAAATAAGTTTTCGGCTTTTTATTTTTTAATCACTGATTCTGAAAGTTATAAAAATCCTTTTTATTTAAACGCAACGATATTGATTCATATGAGAAAAAAATCATAAAATTTGCAAAATATCATTGTTTCGTAAAAAAAATTGAAAAAAATAAAAGTTTTTTTAAAAAAATTCTTTAAAAAAAGATAGTTTTTGGCATTTTATTATTTTTAATCATTAATCCTGAATGATCAATGACTTTTTAAAAAATAATTTTCATATAAATGCATTGATATTTATTCATTTTAGAAGAAATCATAAAATAGGCTAAATGTTTTGAAAGAAAAAAATCCGAATCTTGACGAAATAAATGATGTTTGGTATTTAATTTATTCAATCACTGTTTTTAAAAGAGCAAAGTATGAACTTTTTTAGTTCAGATGCTTTACTTATCATAATTATAAGAAATCCGTTCGTAACGATTGAAAATTTCGATTAATGATTTACAGAAAACAATGCTTTTTTTACGAAAAGTAAATGTATATTTAAAGCAACAAAGAAAACGTTCTGATATAATATATTACGAAAAACCAAGCATATTCATTATTTTAACAATAATTATTTTCTTAGATCTTAAAATAATACAAAGGGTTTGTGTGTATGTGTGGTATTTTCATTTGCCAATGAATCGTTATATACTGGTAGCTAAAGTATAGTCCAGAAAACTATAATCTCCCGTTTTATCCAGAAAAAAACAGATTATACAGTGTTGTCATTACATAATTAATCCAGTAATGAATAACGGAAAAATACATTGCTTTAGTTTCTTAAAATATATATTATTTTAAATCCTTATTCTAAAAAAATAAATACAAAATTTCTCACCGTTAATTATCGAAAGGGCTATCCATTTCTTCATTGTGTTGTTTTTGAATGTTAGATTAAACATATATAAGAATGAAAAAGCCTGGAAATTTATTTACATTCACTGCACAAAATCATTCAAAAAAATAATATTGTGTGTGAGACTAAAATATGTTTCAGAATTATATTTTTTTAAGGTATTTTATATTCCACTTTTCTTAAAAAAGTCATTATTTACGAATGAGGAAAATATTAGTTATGTTAAAAAATAAAAGCTAGAACACTTTAAAACGTTTTTCTGTAATGAATTAGATTACTATCCATAGCAAATAACTTGAGCCATGAGAAAGAGCATGAAAAAAAAAGGGATTTCCCCTTTTTTCCATTACTCAAACTAACACCATTCACTTATGCCAAGAACAGCAAGTTTGACCTTGACCACTGAGCGTTAAACAGAGGTAAAAAAAATAATAATAAATAAATAATGATTCTCACGCATGCGCAAAGCCTTTAGAATGTCCTCAATTTTTAATTGAAAATTTAAGTTTTCACATATTGATTGGAAACAATGATAATTTTTAAAGAAAAAAATGTAACAAAAATATTGCTTATATTATTTTTCGCAAAAACCGTATTTTACGAAAATCACAATTTTTTTTTTAAATCCTTAATTTTTAAGCAATTTTTTCAATCTTCGCACATAAGCTGTATAATATTATTTTAAAAACGCAAAAACATTTTTGTATGATAATTTTAATATTTGACGAAGTTATTCAATGTGAAGTAAAAATTAAGACTACTTTTTAAAAATTCTTTAAAAAAAAAGTTTTAGGAATTTTATTTTTTAAATGAATGGATCTAAAAGAGAAAGGCTTGAAGTTAATTAGTGTAGAATATCGATTTAATAACACGAAAAGTAATTCATACGCAACGATCTAGAAATAATTTTCATAAAAACGCATCAGTTTTAACACTATTTTTAAAAATTCGAAAAAAATAGAAAATATCGTTATTTTACAAAAAAACATTATACCGTATCGTGGCGAAATAAACGATCTTTCCGATTCTGTAATTATTTATTGTCTGATTTCAACACCGAAAATTGGATGACAATTTTAAAATGGTGTAAAATGTAAGATTACCGCTCGGCCGAAACGGAATGGAAGTTCCGCCAAGTAAACAACCGGCAGGAGTAAAACAACTAGGCGTTTTAAGGTTTTTAATTAATATCTTTTCAACTAATTACAATATCGGAATATAAATGGGCAAAACGGCTTCCTCGGATCGTTCCCGATCTTTTGGTACTTTCCGCGGCTTTCTGCGTGGTGCTGTTCGTGAGAAGATAGACGCACATAGATAGATAGATAGATAGATAGATAGATAGATAGATAGATAGATAGATAGACTAGCTTTCATGGCCCGGCGTTGCACGGGCTTTTACCGAGTGCATACATATGTGCATTGATAAAAAAAACGTACAAAATGACAAATGAAATTCATAAAGTGTCTTTTTTGAAACTAAATTTTTAAAAAAAATAAAGATAATCAGTTTTATAATATTTTTTAAAAATATATGGCTAACTATGTTTTGCTCATTATTTTACATATGTGTATAAAATGTTTCACATATTCAAGAAATATTTTTTATAAGAATTCATAAAATTATTGGTAATGAATTCAGTGGTATGAAATTTCCTGAATGAAATCAAAAACTATAATAATTATATAAAATGAGTGAGCTTGTGAATCATGACACAGTTATGAAATAGCAATATAATAAGTAACAAAATATAACATGCATGCAGCTATTTTATGTTTAATTATGTTTTGTTTATTATGGTACATATGTGTGTAAAATATTTTTCATATTGAATAAATATTGCTGTAAGAAGTGGTATATAAATGAAAAAATGTATTACAAAATGATATTATGTTCAGTAAAACAAAGAAAAAAATACTTTGAAATTAAAATACTTTTGTAACCTGAGAGAATGCTTGAAGTATTACAAGGCTCGGGAAATAGACTGGCAATTAATAATGAAGTATATAATTGATGAACATTGCTATTAGTCTTTCTACGGAAATTATGGTTATTTAACTGAATAAACCTTTTTTCTAACAGTTAAAAAAAACATGATAAATGAAATTGATAATAAAAGTATCCATTTATTTAATTTTTGTAACATTTAAAACTACCTTTGTATTGGAAAAAAAATTGTGTGGAACCATTAGCCTGTGCATTGAATATTATATTTAAAGCACAGTTTCCAGAGTGAGGGGCGAGGACCCTGTTCCACATTTCACACCACAATACACAAAATAAGTGTTTACATAAAAAACTGTTTTAATAGTTAATTATCTATACACTTATCTTGCATTATTAATGTCTACATTTTTAAATTTCAGAATCAAAAAATACTAACGCACATATGTACATTGATAAAAGGGTATATTTATTTTAACTTTTTAAATTTCAGACTACCCTTTTCTTTTAAAGAAAAAAAGTAAAGATTATCAGTTTTATTATGTTTTTCAAAGATAATATGCAGGTATTTAATTCAAAAACTTGTTAATTATATTTTTTTCATTATTTTATACATGTAAAATATTTTTCACATGCAAGAAATACTTTTATATGTGATACATAAATGAAAAAAAGTATTACAAAATTACATTATGTTTCATAAAACGAAGCGGACATCATCCTTCACATTGACCGCGCACGGCAGTGCTGCAGTTATAGTCTTGAGTGTAGCGAAAGCTCTCAGCACTCCGCCACCAGACAGTTAACCAATGATTGGCTAAATGTAAAATGGCCTATTTTAAATTATTTTAAAAAATCATTACCTTTATTTTAAGGGCGTAATTTTTACGTTAATGCTCTCAAACATCACCAACTATTTGCAAAAATAACGTACTTTGAAATAAAAAATGTACAAATTACTACTTTTAATTTATTTCTCAGAAAAAAACATAAGTTTACGAAAATCACAAAATATTTTTTAAAATCCGTAATTTTGAAGCAATTTTTTCAATCTTCGTATATGTTTCGGATAATATTACTGTACAGACGGAAAAAAGATTTTGTGAGATTATCTTCATAAATGACGAAGTTATTCAATGTGAAGTAAAAATTAAGACTACTTTTTAAAAATTCTTTAAAAAAAAAGTTTTGGAAATTTTATTTTTTAAATGAATGGATCTAAAAGAGAAAGGCTTGAAGTTAATTAGTGTAGAATATCGATTTAATAACACGAAAAGTAATTCATACCCAACGATTTAGAAATAGTTTTCATAAAAACGCATCAGTTTTAACACTATTTTAAAAAATTCGAAAAAAATAGAAAATATCGTTATTTTACAAAAAAAATTACACCGTGTTGTGGCGAAATAAATGATCTTTCCGATTCTGTAATTATTTTTTGTCTAATTGCGACACCGAAAATCGGATGACAATTTTAATATGGTGGAAAACGTAAGATTACCGCTCGGCCGAAACGGAAGGGAAGTTCCGCCAAGTAAGCAACCGGCAGGAGTAAAATAATTCGGCGTTTTAAGGTTTTTAATTAATATCTTTTTAACTAATTACAATATCGGAATATAAATAGGCAATACGGCTTCCCCGGAAAATTCCCGATCTTTTGGTACCTTCCGCGACTTTCTGCGTGGTGCTGTTCGTGAGAAGATAGACGCACATAGATAGATAGATAGATAGATAGATAGATAGATAGATAGATAGATAGATAGATAGATAGATAGATAATAGATAGATACATACATACGTTTGTTTACCTTCGAATTTTAATAGTGTAAGATAGAAATAATCTTATATAAAAATGTAGTAAATAATTATGTTTAAATCAGGAGATTAGAATGTCGCTTTAGCTTCAATGTTTTATTTAAATTTTAAGCCTTAATCTCACCATGAGGTTACCTGAACAATAAAAAATAGAAATTCTTGCTTTTTTTAATGTTGTAATTTTTAAATAATATCCTGTTATATAATATGACAGAGATGCTGTATTACAAATGAATGAAATGATTGAGAACCGAAGTATCTATAGTCGAAAGTCGGGTTTTTTTTAGCAATTTATGCACGTGGCCATTTTTTTAATCACTGTAGCAATTTTGCAGCAATAGAAAAATAGAAACGATAATACATTGGATTCATGGTAATGATTATGATTGTTGAATAGTTAATGATAGTTTCATCATCCTAACTTTTTTTAAAGAATTTCTTACAAAATTTTCACGAATTTTGCAATTATAGCATATTTTAGGTCTTCTTTAATGTAATATTGGTAAGATTTATTTTCGATCCCCCCACACACACTGCTTTTTTATGTTCCCTTTTATTCCAATGACTTATTTGATTTGAATTCAACTTTCACTCTATATCTACAGGAGGAAAATTGACAAGTAGCTTGGTATTTGAAAATAATCAGATGAAAAAATACCTAATGAATCGTTTACTCCTAACTTTTACACCACTCTGTGGTAGATTTTTGATATTCACATTATTTAACCAAACACGCATGATATATTCCAACAAAAACATTTTAATATTTTAAGTTCATCGTTCAAAAAATTTTGATTTCTATCTAATTCATTAAAGAAATGAATTTTTAAGAAATATTTTTAAATCTTTGGATTAGCTTGAATCACAGAATATAATAATAATTACTTTTAATTAAATAAAATAAACTCGATTATCCTTTCAATTTTGAGAAGCTAAATTTTAATTTTTATTGATTGTTTCAATAAGAGAAATTATCAGTTTTGTTTTTAATGGACACCATTATTTCAGAAATTCGACATATTTCAAATGTTATGACTTACACGATCAACTATATGTTTTACTTATATTCTTCGTGTCTGGTGAATTGTTAGGTTTATTGTGCTAAACTAATAATTGCATACATGTATCATTAATTTAGATTTTATTGGAAATAATTTATTTTATTTGAAATCATTCTCTACTCATATTTCTTGTAAAAAAACATTTTTGTTGCATGTGACAAATATATTTTTGGAGTAATATTTATTTTAATTATATACACACACATATGTAACAACTCACTTAAATATTCTCTCGAGAGATTTTAATTCCTTATGATCTTGAGCCCTCTAAGTCTTCGTGTGATAATTAATTTCCAGTTTATCTGTTTAATGGGAAATAGTCATAAAGTACTATCCTAAAAAGCTTTTTTTAAAAGCATTCAGTGTTTTTTAAATCAGGGATGACGCAATCTTGTATCATCCACGTATGCGAACCAATCGAAAAAAACCTTTAGTGGAAATCATGATTTTAATATCTTCCTGAATCCAGGACTATAAATAGATCTCGGGAAAGAACAACGGCTGCTTTTGAGAATGTCATGTAAATCGTTTTTTTTTTTCTTTTTTTAGTAACCTAAAATACATGTCGATTTGAAAATGCCAAGCTTATTTATCCCTCAACGATTGCCTGAAATCAATTGACTCCATCCTCAAAATCTCATATTACAAGTTACAAAGGCCTTTTTAGAAAAATCCAAGCCAAAATATTACATAAAACTATAGTTATATCAAGTAGATAATCAAAATTATTTACATATATGCATATATATATATATATATTTCATTATCTACTTGATGTAACTAATCAGCATAATATGTATCACAGCTAATCACAACAACTACATGAAAGGCAAAAAATAATAGTAATGTTATCTCTCCCTTCCTACAAGATGCGGCGAAGCGTAGCGTCGAATTAAAACTAAGCGGACATCCATGGCGAAAATAAGCAAACAAACAAGCAACAGAAAAATTAAACACCAGCGATTACATTGTTGGCAGGAGCGAAGGAAACATGCGGTTATGACTTCACTCTCATCAGTATTCAGAAGAGGAGACACATTTTGTTAAAGAAGAGAATTTGCTGGTTTTGAATGCATTCGAGCTGTTAAATAAGAGGGGAGTGTGCTCAAATAAAAATACATATAAGTGCAGGTTATGATTTATGGGGATATATTTCTCCAATTATTATTTTTTATTTCATATTCTTTTATTGGTTAAAACAGCAACAATTATAAAATCCTAATTGTTTTCCATTTGTTTTTACTTACATATTTAAATAATCGAAGCAAAATTATCTTGTAGAATTCGATACGAATAAAAATATTTACCGAATGTCGGTCTTATTTTGTGTAAGGTACTTAAAGAAAAGATATTAAAACCCCTAAGGAAAAACAAATTGTTTCCAATCAAACAAAAGCACATTCATCAATATAATTTATTAGGAAAAGAATAATTTAAATTTATCTATTGCTAAATATCGTGTAAGTTTAATAAATGTATAATTTATTCAAAACTTTCAGGTATATCTCCAAAATTATTTTGATTCAGAAAGGGAATTATGAATATATAAAGTTTTTTGAAGCTTATACTTAGAAATTGAAATAAATATTCAATTCCCCTCTGTCCACTTACTTTCTTTAAAATATTATTCCTTTTCCTTATTACAATCCTTTTTTTAATGTAAGTTCATTAATAACTACATCAACTACTATTGTTAAACATACATCTTTGCATGGATTATTTACTGACAGAAACATTTTCAATTTACTTTTATGAAGCACTTGAACAGCAAACAGTGAGCTTAATTAATCAGACATCAAACTATTAAAATTAATTTAAATACATACGCACATATATGCACGTGTGCATGTGCGGAAACACGCGTGTGTTTAAGTGTGTGAAGTTTTAATAATAGTATTATAGATCTTTCACACATATGGGTAAAACACATAAATAATGGTTTGTTTTTATGTATTACTCACACAATTATATTTAAAAGTATGCCATGATATTAAAATCGGTAACTTAAATTCAAGGAAAGTGAATATTACATAATAAGTGTTGAATTATATAATGATACTAATGTAACTGCATTGTTGAGAATATATGCTATTCGAAAAAAGGTTTAACATAGTAGGCGTATAAGCTATGTTTACGAAATTATTATGATGTGCGTTATACATACAAATAACATACATTTATATTTGTATTTATAAGGAGTTTTGCTATGTATGTGAAAAAGAACTTCACTATATGTAAAACAAAGTATATCATGTACTACTTTCTCGTACACAAATATCAAAGACATAGATAGGGGTTTTTTGGCGAATTGTACATAAATTTAAGGCTTTGTGTCCCTCAATTGTGGTTAAAGTAAAAAGCTTTATTGTGCAAATATTTTACGCTGGATCCATAAACTGTATTAAAAACATTTGTACATTGAGTTTAGAAACCAATTATGAAATTTTTTCCATTGTGATATGAACTTAAGGGAAGATAAATTAAATTAACAATGCATATTTAAAACCATGTTCACAAGTTTTTTAACTAAATATTTGATACCTAAAACATAATTGGGATTTTTAAAAGTTAGATAACATAAATTATTCAAGTGTTTCATGTCGAATATTACAAACCATGCTAACGAGCCCCAGCTGACGGAAATTTGTGATGCATCCCGGAGGCGCAGCTGATTGTTCCGCCGAAGAACAAAAGCTGCGAAAAATTCTAGAAGGGGAAATGAGAAAGAAAGACGAATTTAGCGATGCACAGAAGAGATACATGGTCAATGAAAATCAGGCGCTCATTAAATCATGTCTTCTGTCATACTCAAATTACGTGACTTGCTTCTCCAATTCCCCGGATATACATTTTTCACCTTCTTCTTCCACAAGACAAAAACCCTGCGTGGGTCGAGGAACCTTCGGCGACTCTATACACTCCACAGACAAAAGAAGACAAGTCACTCATCTGGATACCTTTCCTTATGAGGATTACAAGTCGGCTGATGTGTTAATACGTTAAAAATTACTCTTGTTCAGAAAACTGAAATTGTTTTCCTTTTAAGGATTAGATTGATTGCTGATTTAAATCTTTTAGCGCGTCGAATTAGTTATTAGCTTCTAAATAGGGTTGTAATTCTTTGCAGGTAGGGATTGTTCTCCTGGAAGAACGAATAAAGTCATGCAAGTATAACGGTTCATTGGTCTTGGGTTTGAATACCAAGTGCAGGTTTCAAGGATGTGTGAATTTTTAACTAATTTCCCTATAAACAAAATGGAATGCGAAAATAGGATACAAAAGTATTCGCTTTTGCATATTGGAATGGATTTAAAAGTAATGTAAAAATTAAATAAGTACTACAGGTATAACATTAATAAGGGTAAGAAATTGCTTAATATAATTAATCAGATACGGTTAAACGATCTTTAAAATCTCTCAATTGTAACATATATGATTAGATATAATAAGCTTTGTATAACGTATATTAAAAATTGTTCTATTATTATTACTTCATTTAAAGTTTTTGTGGGCCTTTTTTTTCCACTTTGATTAGTTTCAGGATTTTTTTATATGTGTGTAATTTTTGAGTTATTTAATCTTTAGTAAAACTTTCCCATAACGATTATTTTCTTATAAAATTTAATTGTTAATGTAACGTAATACTTTAAAAACTCAAATTTCCTTGTAAGCTTATTCATCCAGCAAAAAACAATTAATATTGAGTGAGGGAGTGCTTACTAAGATTACACTTGAAATAATTTTAGGGCTATTGTGGTGATGTACCTCGTAATTTTGAACTGAGTTTAAGGAGATGAGAACGACATCCCAGATGGCACCCCATTCTTCTAACTTTGACACCCTTCTTTTGACCCATGGCAAATCTGAGAGGTCCTCGAGTTCATGACCATGACCACTAATTACCAATGTCACAATTGTAGAGCATACAAATATTTTAATTTCATTCAAAAAATTGTCTTCTTTTTATTAATGTTCCCAATTTAAAGTCGATGTTCTTACGTAATCATTTATTTAGAATTACTTCTGAACTTAATACTCATGCCATTTTACTTTTATTAAAATTTATATACCTTAAAATCCAGTGTATAACGCGCAGCTTTAACACAAATAATATAAAATAGAAGAAGAAAAAATTAAGTCAAATTCCTAATTAGATTAAACAAAGAAAAAATATATTTTAGTTACTTGTTTTTATTAAACAGTTACTATTAATATAAATATGTATATACATATAACATAATCACAATATTAAGTGACAAGATAGAAAGCGATTTCCCTTGCAATTTTCCATTTTCCTTTCTAAATAGGGTGTTGGACTATTTTTTTTTGTTTATTATTATTTTACTAACTAAATTTAATTATTCTAATAAAGTAAGTATTGTAAAAATGGAATCAGAGTCTCAGAAATTAAGCCATCCCAGATGGGATTTCGAACCCACGACGGAGAAGTGCAGCGCGCTAACCATTGCGCTACAGGGACACAAGGAACAATTTTCCTTTCTATATATGATGTTGGACTATATTTTTGTTTCTTACAATTTATTCACTTTTTATTTTAATTAATGAATTAATATTTAAGAAAACTGTATTAACATCAAGTGCCATCCTCTACAAGTTTAAAAAATGTATTTGAACTTGAATGGATGAATTAAAAGTATTTTATTAAACATTAAAAATTTGAATAAGATATATATATATATATATATATATATATATATATATGAGAGAGAGAGTGAACTCATATATAGTAGGAATTGAAAAATAAGATCGAAATTTACATACGAACGTTATACATCGGGTATAAAAATAAGAGTTTTAAAAATAAAAAAAGATGAGCATAGAAAAAAAAATTGAATTTTACTTAGATCAAAATACTGCTTATTGAACAGAAATGCTGATTTTTTTAATTTAATTCCCTTAGAACTTAAAGAGTTGTAGTTCTAAAAATATAGTATTTTTTTTTCTATAGCTCTAACTATAGTATTTTTTTCTATAGCTATAACTATAGCTTTTCTATTTTCGGCGGCCCCGAGCGGTCTAGGCATCGGATCATGGCTAGCATGTCATGAGCTCGATCCTAGTACCACCAAAGACCCGCCGTGTAGGGAGCGATGCACGTTAAATCTGTCGAGAGCTCAAACGTCCTCCCGTTGGAGTGGTGTGGTAGCTAGGAGAGAGGGGTGCCAGCTCAGGTGTCATCCGCGTCACTTGACCATGGTTCAAAATTAGGCGGACCGTCGCCAAAAGCCCTCGTGTTGCTAATCAGTGTGACGTTAATATTCTCTCACTCACTCACTTCTATTTTTTCTATATCTCGAATAAATGGCTTCACAAGATAGAAGCATTGCGCATGTACGCATTTCAGGTTTTTTCGTAAAAAAAATGGTGAGCGTTATACAGCTAATATACCTAAAAATTAAAAATTGGACTTTGAAAGTATAAGTGCGCGTTACATGGCGGTGCGCGTTATCCGCCGGAATTTACGGTAGTTGTTTTTGTATATGTATAGATGATGTAGGAGGAATTTAAAATGGAATTAGGTAAGAACTATCTTATTTCTTTCATAATAAGAATATTAAAAGAATACACACCGCTGACAATGCTCAGTTTAGATAAGCAATCAGTTTTCGATATGATATAGCACAGACCTTTGACACCTTACATCTGGCCACCAGATTCTTCTTAACACGACCGGATTCGTAATATTGATCTAAAACTAGATGTAATACATGTGACTAGTGCGGTGAATACAAAATAAATGTGAGAGAGCAAATATGAAAACAGTACCTAGGTCACTGCAAACATACTCCATACTTCCCGTTATTGTACTCGCGAATGCATTCTGGATCACACCATATCAAAGACATTGTTTACAATGACCGTGACTTTGAATTGTGAAGGTTATCAACTTTTGGTTTCAAATAGAACATCAATAGGAGTAAAAAAAAATGTTGATTGGACAAGGCTTTTTTCGGTGTTTTTTTATGCAAATTCGTATCCAGGTGAAGACTTATTTATAATTGTTGCATCTTACAGGTTCTGTCTGCGGTTTATATTCAAAGCGAAAATCTGTTTATAAATAGTATTTTTTAATTCTCATCACGTTCCTTGTCCGTGTATTATGTTACAAAAGACGATTGAAAGCATAGCATTGAACGTGTCAACTAAACAATATTTCGTAAAATTACATAACAGAGGCTTGCTTAGTAAAAAAAATCTATTTTATGCAGCTTTTTGTGAGTATATTCGCAATGAAAGAGATCGCTTTTTTATAAATAATAATGTTCATATTTTAGAACAGTAGTAATATAAATGTGTTGTAACAATTTCTAGAAAATGTCTTAACTGAACCAATACCTATGTAATTTAAAATATTTATTTACTATTGTTTTAAATGTTTCGTAAGAGCAAACAATATTTTTTATTGTGCCTGTCATACTTCTATATTAAATCAAGTGGGCCCAGGTG
>BMAO01009040.1:0-33642 GCA_019973975.1 Trichonephila clavata | reverse complement strand
ATATTTTGGTAGTCAAATAAAAAATAACTAACTCATTGTAAGTGTCTGGGGATGTGGTATATGACTGAAAGAAGAATGATGCGCTGTGAACGATGACGGCTTATAAAAGTAACAAAGCATCAAAAATTCCTTTTTTTGAATTTTTTGTACTTTTATTATTTTAACTAATAAATTTCAAATTACATCTCTGTCACAGATTATGACAATTAAAATATAACATCATCTTCATTGCCCTGTTGGATTTGTTCGTCTGTTCTTTGTGCTCTTCAATTTAGCATGGCTGTAGATCTAGTAATTCGACGGCCTAAATCAGACCCTTTGCGTCTTGCTGGCATTATTTACTGTACAAAACACACATATAGATCAAATTGAAGTACTTAGTGCTAGAAAACAGTATTCTGATAATGTATCTGTTCTTTTATTATTTTACCTCTACCTTTCACAATTATAAAATACGTATATATTTCTCTTTATATTGAAAATGGTTCCCGAAATTTTTGAGCGCACTGAGAATTACAGTTTTATTAATTCGTGTTTAATTATAAATAAACTAATAAATAAGAACTCAAAATATCTGAAACTATGCAGAAATGGTTTATACAGGTAACACAATAGTTGTTGGTGAGAGCTCTTGACACATGTTGAAAACTATTGATTTATATGAGATCACTTATTTAACTGAACGTGAGAGCCATCTTAGCAAAATGGGAATAAATAATTATAGTACTCCAAATTGATGATACATTTAGCATAAAAATATACTTAATATGAGAGTTGCACTGAGAAAGTTTAATGTTAAGTATAAGCATAACTGCTACGATCACTACTGTAAAACGTTTTTCATTATGTTTTATATGTTTCAGCATATTCATAAAAAATAAATTTTAATAACCCTTCAACCATCTGTGCTTTTCGAAATATCATAAAAATCTTTCATATGGAATAAAGTTCAACAGAAATATATTATTTACTACTTCCCTAAATGAAAGTGATGTATTTATCTTCCTGTAATATTTCTCTGGGTCTGGGTTTTCTTTTTTCTCTGACTGAGTAGTATTTTCACATCTGGCGCGAAACCGATTTTCGACGCCAAGCGAAACAACAGACAGGGGTTTTAAGGTTTTTAATTAATATTTCTCAACTAATTGCAATAACGGAATGAAATATATATACATATATATATATATATATATATTATATATGTGTGTTATCAAAGTTTCATTTGTCAGTTTCTGAAGGATGGACATCAGTTTATCAAATTCAAATTAATTTGGCATGCACCTCCAATGATCAAAATTGCTGTAATATTTCCCTACAGTTACTGACTATTTTAGGAATTTATATTTCATCTAATATAAATGTTTTCCGGAGCTTCTTTTGTAGTATGAGAGTGCATCCAATTCCATAGTCAGCACAAAGCTAACGTGTATACTTTTTCATTATACTTCTTCGAAATGTCGAAGTTTATCAAGTGTTATCGAATCCTACTTGTACTGTCATTTCACACAAAAATATCCTTAATATAGTATTTTTAAATTTAATTTAAACATTAATGACAATCATAATGGTTAGAAATAGGATGACATACATATCAACAGACTTTTAATATTCTATTCAATGGTTGGCAAATTATGATGTGTATTGAAATTAAAAGAACAACTTAAAATACCAAAACAATTCTGTTTCCAGACAAGGGATGTATGTTCCCAGTTTATTGAATCGGATTCTCATAAATTAATTTTAGTTGAAATAGAAAATGAAGTTTTTAAACAGAGCCACTAAATGTTTTAAACGTTTACGCCAAAGTTTTATTTTTAGTTGGAGTGATTTTGCTCGTAAGGAAATGCAATAGTTCGTTCGCCAAATTTACCTTTAAAATAATTTGATATCCTGAAAAACTTACAATGTAAGTATAAAAAAAGGAATTCAGTTTAATTATGATTAAGACTATATAAATTAGTGTTTAAAATTTGTGAAATTATACAATACTTCTGATTTACGACTAACTTTACAAATCTTAAGGCGATATGGTACCCTAAAAATCATTAAACTGTCGAAAAAAATTTTATTGGTTTATTTGTTACCCCAAATATTTATAAATATGCCTGCAAAATTTCAAAGCTTTACCTGTATTTTTCATTAAGTAATGGAGCAATGTTTGATGCTAAACAGCAACTACCACGCCTACATTTCAGATTATCTGCTATAAAAGAGCCTGATAAAAATGAATTAATTATTTTTCTAATGCGCATCAATGAGATTGACATTACATATACAGTAATAAATCATTTTAAGAAAGAATTGTGCAATTCATGCAAATATTCTAGTTTGTGAATTATTTACTGAAGATCAAATGGATTTGGTCAAGATTTAAAAGTTGTGCGTGCTTTTTATGATAATATTATGAATGAAATTAAAACTTCAAAACGGATTCTCCCAAAGCACAAATACTAAATCTCATTTTGATAACTCAGATAATTAAAAATCTAATTCGCAAGAATAGAAAAACTCTCCCATTTTTATGTATTTGTTTTTGGTGATATATATACCCCATGTGTACGAGATTCAACACTTTTATTATTAAAATATTTTAAGATATTTATTTAAACAAATGCACATTTACAGTTCTTAGATTTTGATGTATTTTACCTATAAATTGCTATTTGATTTTGCTTTTATTCGTGTACAATATTTAACATGCGAAGGCTTTTAAAAACATGGAAATAAAAAATAAAGGCATAAACATCTTTTGTATATGCTGTGCATTAGCTCTGAGTATGGAATTAGCTCTGAAGTCTGTGTATTTTTTTTATTTATAATTATTAAGATAAAGTTTTATGAAATTTTGACCTTTCATTCGTTTTTTTTCTATATATTAACTATGGCAGTATACACTGTTTAATTGTTCTACATTTGTGCAATTTTTTATGGTAAGTAGTTTTAAATAAGCTAATTAACATTTCATAAAAGTTTCAGACTATTCGATGAATATTATAGCATGCTATTCATGGAATGAAAACTTCAAACTCATATTTCTCCATGTTGAATTTTTGTACATATACTCTTATACAAAACCCTAAGGCTTTTTTGATAGTTAAAGCATGGATTTGAAATTTTTATACGTGTTCTGAAATGTATATTTTGTAAAACTGTGCATGGAATTAGCTCTAACATGTTTAGTACTTTTTTAAAAAAAATTCAAAATCATAATGAATGTTCTTTGGGGAATTTTTGGAAGTTTAACTATAGAAAAATTCATAAAAAATTCAAGAGCAGCAGCAGAAAAAAACCCATCGACATTTTTATGTAATATGTTATAAGGAACTTGGAAAAAAATTTTGAAAGAAAAGAGGCATATTTAAAAAAGCCTTAGGGGTTTAAAAAATGCTTAAAAAAGCTAAAAAAAATTTTAATTTTACAAACATTTTGCAACAAATTAAAAATTGTGTGTATGGAATTATTATTAAATATTATCCTTTATAAAATACAATTAAAACCAAATATCAAATATTAAAAATTAAAAAAATTGTGAAGATGGTACCATATTGCCTTTAGAAGAATTTGCAATGGACTTATTTTTCTAACATACTCTCTCTATAAAAATGATAGAGGAATTTCATAAAATATCACTGAACTGCATTTTATATCTCGTGAAAAATAAAAAAAGCAAAAGAATTTCAGCGTCTGATAAAGATGGAGAACATTTTTGATATATTTTATTACACTTGCAACAATTAATCTAAATTTTATTAAAACCAACTCATGAAAATAATTTCTTGTTTCTTTTTCAAAAGAAGTTCATTATATTCATATACAGTGGTACCTCGACATTCGAGTTTAATTCGTTCCGCAACCTTGCTCGTATCTTGAATTACTCGTATCTCGAAGCAAATTTCCCCATACAAAACAATTGAACTACCATTAATCTGTTCCAACCCCCAAAATGTCACCCCAGTTATTTTTGTTACGTGGTTTTGAATAATAAAAACGTATTTATAAATGACAAATATTTATTAATATATATTAATATAATATATATTAAATATATATTAATAAAATATAACTCTGCGGGGTTTGCTTCAGCAAATCTCCGTAGATCGCTCTTGCCTTCTCGCAAATGATGGTCTGCGTCAAGGTATCTTGGAGCTGCTTCTCTGTCACCCACACCATCAGTATTTCTCCATATTTTCATGAAGGGAGGTCCGCTGCTTGGAAATTATCGTAAGGCCCTTAGCCGGCGTTTCACTCTTTATCGACTCCTTCTGTTTAAGCACAGTACATATCATGGACGTACTACGCCCATACTCCCTCGACATGTCAACAACTCGAACACCTTGCTCATGTTTTTCTATAATTTCACATTTTAATTCAATACTCATCATCTTTTTCTTAGCACTTGACTTTTCACAAACTTTTGTCCGATCCATGGTTATAAAAATAAATGAACTACAACTGTAAATGTAAATGTAAACGTACACAAAACGCGAACACAACTACACAACTTATCACAGCGGAAGCACGCTGCTAACTGATTCACTGACCGTGATGGGCGCTACCGCGTGGCGCGCGGTCGCGTGCTACTACCGGCTTACCTGCTAAACCGAACTCGTATCTGGAATTTCGCTCGTAACTCAAAGCAAAAAATCACTCGTTCGCCGGCTCGTATCTCGAAAAACTCGTATGTTGGGGCACTCGTATGTCGAGGTACCACTGTATAATTTTAGAAATATTTGTAAATGCTTGGGATTTTAGAATGCTTCCCACGCCCTGTTTAAAAAAATAACCGCATTTACAAGAGCCTCACAGGCACACACATGCACACACACACATTGAATTACAGTGTCGTTTATCCGAATCAATTGGGACTGTACACTGTTCGGATAACCGAAAACCGAATGTGATCCATGCAGTATATGAAACCGGACACTATACGAATATTTAAAATCATCACATAGGGACAAAACGGGTCTGAAGAAAAAGCAAAATAGGTGCAACTCTTGAGCAGCATCAGAATTTGAGTAGGACAGAACTCTGTTGTTCGCACCATTCCATAGCTGTCTCTAACACAGTAAACGGGTCAGCATTTGATGGGCCTTTGCTACTTTCGCTGTTGTTGTTGTACTCGTCTTCATCCGTTTCATCGTCGACAGAGTCAGGTTCTTCTTGCACAGAAGTCACAATCACGTCATCATTTAACATTTGAAATCCACAGTATTCTACATCGCTCCACTTTCTCCCTTCGCGAAACGGTTCAATATTTCAAGTCTTGTCTCCGTTCAAGACGTTGCGTTTCCGTTTCGAATTCGAAGCAGTTCATAACTCAACAAAGGGCACGTATACACACCCTCACTTGGAAACAAACTGACCTAATATTTCGCGAAGATGTTTACTAAATCACACGACTGAAATTCCCCAAATATCCTTCACACTGGGTTTTCATGTCACTTTTGGCCGCACGTGAAACAACTGTTGAGCGTTGCACTGTTCGAAAACGTATTCATATACAGTACAAGTAGTTGTAAAAAAAAACCGGTTCGTATATTTGACGCTCCGGATAATAAACGTTCGGATAAACGACGTTCTACTGTATTATATTACTGAATTATTACATTATACGTAATAATTCATTAAAATTTTCAACTCGAGAGATTTAACTCATAATGGTCTTGAGTTCTACAAGATTTCGCTTGCATTTCTAGTTTGCCCGTCGAAAGGAAAATAGCCAAAACTTTATTTCCCATACACTGAAACTTCTGCGTTTTTAAATCAGATGATGCTGTATTGCATCATCCACCTATACGAACCAAACAGAGAAGCCTTTAATGGGAATAATATGATTTGTATCTCTTCCGGTTGTCTATGACTGTTAAGTAGATGAGATTTCGGAAGCGAACAAAGAATTATTTTGTAACTATCTTGAATGTTCGCTTGTTTATTTATTTGTATCTACGCTGTTCTTTTCATGTCGATGTTTTTTCGTCAATAAAATATGAATGTTTAATATCTAAAATCTTCCTCCTTCTCCATGACTACAATTATCCATAAAAAAGGACCACCTCAACACCAAAATGTATTAAATTAAGTCTGTAATTTTACATAAATATATGTAATATTTACAAATTTAAAATTTTCCCGAAGTGCAAATCGAAATCTCAGCAAATCAAGAACTGTGTTATTAATACAAAAATTTGTTATTTGAGCAAAGCTATTTTATCCTATCGAAATTTATTTCCTTATTTATAAATTGAAAACCGAATTCTATTTTAAAAACTTATTATTACTCGGCGGAATATTCATGCCAAATACGACAATATTCCCTCTTAGGAATTCTATATCCCGGAGAAAAGTTTCAATTTGCTATCTGAACATTTAAATACAAATAATAAAATTCTTATTTCGAGAATTGTTTTGGAAAACAAATTGGAACTACAAACAGATTCTTATTGGGGTAATTAGACTCAGAAGAGCATTTATGCCTTGAGCAAAGGGAATTTCGAAGTATGCAGAATAGAAGACTCAAAGAGATAATTCTGAAACGTTTACACTGAAAAGTTAAATATCCATTATGGTTTTACTATTTTATCTTTAAACCTAACCCGACACATACCAAGACAATATTCATTGTTTTAAATGGAGATTTATGAATCCATAGAGGGATATATAATCAGTAAAAGAAGAATTGAAATATTTCTGATTTAAAATGGGACATAAAACTTGAAAGTTTCTAAGGGTTCACTTGTTTTTTATGACATTTATTTTCTTGAATAAATTTAAATTTCTGTTATTAAGTGTAAACCAAATATAGAAGTGGATGTGTTTTTGAATTAAAACATTGACTAAATTATTTGAATTTTGAATTATTTAAATAAGAATGTTAAATTTCTCAGTGTTTTCAATATAATTATTATGAACAAATAAGAGAAAAAACATAATTTATTGATCTACCTTAATGATACATTTGATTAATTTTATTTACGCTAATTCGATACCTTAATGTGGAATAGAAAATAGTACTCATTATAAATAGAAATGTTAACTAAATTTTATGTGGTAGTTAATTATGACAGTTAAATGTATTGCCGTACATCAGACATAACTTTTTATGTATATTGTTACATTACAAAAAAGACAGAAACTATTCATATTTTAGAATTTTTTGATTGTTTAAAAGGAATAATTTATAAACTAACTAATATTTAACTTAGAATAATTATACTATTAATAAATACATGTAATTATTTGATCAAAAAGTATCTCGGATTCTGCATAAAAAAACGGAGGTTAGCAAATTTAATGATTTACGTGTATTGAATATCTTTAACGTAAATTTTTCTTATAGCAAAGAACTTCTGTGATGCTTTTTTCCAAACCTCAAAGCATTCCTAGTAAGTGTTTATTAACATCACGCTGTAAAGAAACGTGAAGGCTATGAGGGACGGACCTCCACAACATGCCTAAACTTGCCAAAGGCCTACTAAATGGAGTTCCTCCTTTTTTTTGTAAAAAAAAATGAAATTGTGTGTTTGTAAAAATAAGTTTGTTGTTAGTTTCACAATTTTGCTTTAGGTTTGCTGGAATAACAAGTAGATAGTGATGCAGCCGCTTTCTTTTCCCTAATTGCTGGGAAAAAATGGCATAAATGGATGGTCAAGATTTCTGACCTCTGTTCCCACGACCATTCCTTAGAATCCGGGAGTGGACATATTCCCCGGCCTTTGTGGAGTTTCCGTTTCTCACGCATCCATGGCGACGGTGTGTCTGGAGGCGAACACCGACATTATGGGTTGAAAATTTTCCCACGTTTGGGGAGCCGATGAACAAGGGACAAAGGAGAGCCGAAAAGAAGAACCAGGAGCAACCTGGGCTTTAAAAGGCACGGCGTGAGATTTTGCAGGGGAGAACCAGAGAGAACCGTTTAGAGGCCTCTCAAGCGATTTAGCAAGAAACACACGGCGTCTGCATCTACGATTATAGTCGACCAGCGAAGGACTTTGGCTACTATTACCGATACAGAGAGAGAATTGTTCGGAGGCCTCTCTAGCTATAGACAGCGAGAGACACACTGTATTCGTACCTATGAATATAGTTGACCAACGAAGCCGAAGTATTTTGGTCCTTATTACCAATAAAAAAAAGCGTCAACCTAACGTGATTCTCAATTAAAGTTGGATGCTCGAGAGGAACTGATCTTTACTGTAAAAGAGACTGTGATCCCAATCTCAGAACGAGTGTAAAAATCTTCTAGTTAATCTCTCCTTGTAATAAATTGTTTTTATAAGCTGATTGAAGTCATTACAAGATGTACTTGTTAGCAGCTTATATTAGAAAATTTAGAATCAGTATGCCGTGTAAGGAACGGGCCACCTCGTTCATTGGAGTTTGTGAGTTAGAATAAAGATCAGCCATAATAGGAACAAAACTCATGTTTATTATTCCGTACTAAATTCCAACAATCTAGGGAAAGAAATGCAAACTAATATAAAGTATAGGAGAAGGACGACAAAAAAGATACTTAATAATTTATAATGATTCAATTCACTTATGTTTAGAACTTTTGATTACGTACGGTCTGAAGTACCGTAATTCCCTTATCAGCTATTCGACGTCTGGTCGATATTATTCAAATGTAACTTGTTGACTAAATCGTAAATTAACAATCTTAAATATTAAGTAATTAATCGTCGAGTCACTCTCGACTATCTTTCCACTACCTAACGCTAATCACTAACTTCTATCCTTTAACTCCTAACCTCTCTCTCTCGTAACTAAAATTAGTATATGAAGTCGCTCCTTCAACATCTTGCCTACCTAAGGGTGTGGGGGGGGGCAAAGCATCACCAGAAACTTCCTTAATAATTATTATTTTATTACTAACCAAGCACACTAATCAAACACAAGTGAAACTACAAGAGAAGACCCTAAGAGTAATATAAAGAGAGTAATCTACACTAAGTAAAAAAGCGCAAGTAATCTGTTTAATTTAATCTAATCCAATCTATCTTATATTGTTAATTCTTAATCCACTAATTTATTATAGTGGCAAACTCCGCTCTTAACTCAAGTTGTGATAAGGAATTATATCTCCCCTACGTATCACCTCAACAGTTCTTCTGCTCCTTCTATCCTTCATTTACAAACCTTGACTTTATCTAATCAAACAAATTTACATATCAAAGTTTCTGATTGAGGGATGGCTGTGAATTAACGCGAAAGTTGGCCCCAAAGTTTCCCCAAGAGTATTATTCAGAAGGTCACGTACAGATCCGTCCCAAATTTAATGCTTAAATATAAGCCTTCATTTACATAAATCGCGTCTTCTTCTTAAGGAGAAAGCTTTCAATAGAACAACATTTAAAGGAAGTACATTTCTCCAAGAGGATTAGAGAGAGGTTTGCGGATAGACCCGTTACAGCAGGACTAGGAAAGTGTTGTTATTTTTGTTGCTTATTCCAAATGATCGCTGCCAGATCGAGGTCCTCGAAATTCGTCATGGCAAAGGACTAAGTGACGCTTGTCGTTATCCGTAGCTTTGAGCACCATACAAGGTAAAGTGCAATTTGGCTTATTTCCATCCCAATTTAGAGGGAGAACACCTTGCAGGTGGTCAAGGGCTTCCCGCCTCTGTTCCCCTTCCACCAACCTCACAGAAGGACTTGCGGCTTGACAGTTATTTAGAGTACCCCATGTGGCATAGGCACACATCCATGCCTTCTCCTGTATGGTATAATATAAATTACACTATACGAGGTAGGATTCAAAAATACCCGACAGAGAATATAACGTGAAAAATATTTGCACTATAGTTACCAGAATGGCGTTTTAGTGTTACTGCATTTTCTCCCTTTTCTAGAAAAGATTTGTCCAAAATCACGCGGCCAAAGGCTCACCACAGCGTCGTATTTTGTAGGCGGATAGATTTAGTTCCTGGTGAGTGAAAGAAAATGCATTTGTTGTTCAGATAATGAATATCAAATTTTATGATCGCTTGAGAAAAAAAAGACTATGGAAATTTACGAAATGAGGAAGCATGTGTACGGCAGTGATGCATTATCGCGAAAATAAGCTTTTGAATTGAATAGAAGTTTCAGAGAAGGCAGGAAAAGTGTCGAATACAATGAACGTTGTGAGCATCTGAAAGACTTCCTGCTTCGCTGAAAAATCGAAACTATTTCTTCGGCGGAACGTAAGAACATGCTATAAACAACAGCGCAAATAGCAGGATCAGTTGGGATATCCAAGGCCACATGTCAATAGATAATGTCTAAAGATCTTAACATGCGTAGGGTGTGTCAACACATCGTTCCACGCATGTTAAACAAAGACTAAACGGGGATTCAAATAAAAAGGCGGGAGACCTAACCTTAGCTGTTGACATTGTTACAGAAATGGTGTTTCTCTCACGACCCACAAACCAAGAGAGCATCGGCAACTTAGAAATCACCGCAATCTCCAAGCAAGCTGAAATTCCCCCAAAATCGTTCTGAAGGGTAGTTCTTGTTAGAGGTGTTCTTCCATATCCAGGGCATTGTGCATTTGTAATTTATCGCATTGTGAAAAAATAAATCTATGTAGACATCCTGTGTCATTTGCGGGTGTCGATCCAAAATGAGAGACCAAAATTGGGGGCTGAGCAGTCATGGGCGCTTTTGTATGACAACGCTCCTGCACACCGATTCCTTTTTTTCACTGACTTTTCTGATTCTGACAAAAAACTGTTTTGCCATATCGTCCTTACTCTCCTGATCTCACCCAATGCTTCTTTAGTCTACTTCTGAACTGGCACGTCACTTGCAGGATCCTCGATTTCAATTTGCAGATGAAGTTAAAAGTGCATCGCTGGCTGAATTAAAGGACATAGCTAAAATAGATTACAGAAATATTTCAATGACCTTTACAAACGATGGAAAAAGTGTGTTGTTGCTCAAGCATCTAATTTCAAAGAAGGATGTGTTTCAGCAATTTAATTGGTTAGATTCGTTAAGTTATAGACTCAATCCGGGAAGTTTTGAATACTACCTCGTATTTCGTTCTTATTAGGCTTTCATCAAAATTATTCAAACCTAAAAGAAAACTCATATGACAAGCGGTTGGCGTTTAGAGTTGGTATAACTCAAAAAACGCTCAAGTCACACGATCGGCGAGTAACGAAATCTTGAGTCCCGTAGCAATATTAATACAATATAATTAATGATTTTATAATTATATACAGTTATTTAAAATTAAGACAATAATGTGTATCTAAGCATTTACAAATATGTTTGTAATTACCTTTTTCGACAGATAAGAATGTGACGTACATCAGTTATATTTGTAAATAAAGTTAGGCTTGACAGCTGAAAGTAAAACATGGACTAGAATTGCCATCTGTTGATGAAATGGGTTCTATTACATTTTCTGAAAACCCGCTTAGTCGTTCGATTTGGACTTTTCTACATATGAGTATTCCAGAAGCAAACACGTATAAGAATATCTAACCAGCCAGATCGTGCAGGTTGGGTCTTAAAGGATTGTAAATGTTGCAGGCATTATGGCACAACTGCTTCTTTAATTATATCATAGAAAAACATTATTTCAGGTTTCATTCAAATTTGATGTAGATGATACAGTAGATGAATTGTATCATTCCTATGCATTGCTGAAACTGGAAGAAAATTCCAAATATTTTTTAGTGCATTTGAAACAAATGCTACATCTTTTTTAATTCAAATCTACAGGAATTATCTTCTCTATTTTTTGAAATAAAAATTGTTGGTTGAATTTCTTTATTTTTTCTCTTTGTTTTCTTTTTCAAAGTTGCTGTGTAGGTGGATACGATGTATACAGCTAGTTTACTTCCAAATAGCGTTGTTTTAAACTGTTTATTTAAATCTCTCCGTCTAAAGCATTTTTTTCCCTACAGAACTTACCTCCTCTTAATCTGATTTGATTTCAGAAGAGAAATTATAGTTGCTATTATATTCTTCATGTTCTCATTCTTCAGCATCCCCGCTGAAAATGATATCAGCGGAAAATATTATAGTATTCTATTTATTAAATATTGCATCTATTAAATTTATTAAATGTCGTATCTTTTCATCATAAATAAAATAACGCACCATAGCAAAAGAAATATTTTAAAACGCGCTCATCTATCCAGAACTGTAACAGAAATACTCATGAAGGGCATGACGGACTCAAGGAAACGGTATCAAAAGATATGCTTTTATAATTCCCCCATAGGCTATGACCCCATAAAGGTTACGACCTTAAGAGTTAAAGTTACGATTTACACAAACTTTTGTAATTTGAAGGTTTTCAATTTTTTTTTTTTTGGTTTGATCCTATGTGTGTATACTAAGTAAAACAGATTTTCTGCTCAAAATTTCATACAAATCTAGCCATTTAATTCTTTAAGCAAAAAACGTAAGATTTTTGAAGTGATTTTAAAATGCTACTCCTCCTACAAATATTAACGCACACGTAGAAAATTTATTTTACAAGTACATTAAACTATGTGTAACACAAAAGTTGGTATGAGATTTGCGATAACATGATTGGTATTCGTGCAATACTTCTTTTTATGAATGCTTATTGAAAATTCCTTAAAAAATGTATAAATTCTGAGTTCCAATATTTTTAAAAAATAAGCATTGCTTTGATTCGAAAATGCCTAACAACTTTTGTTAATTGCACTATTAGCGATAGATAGAAAAAATTCAAAGCATTAGGCACAATAGAAAAAAAGCCTTAGCATTTTAAATGAAAACAAACTAGTTATTTTATCTTTTTGATATAAGTAAGTTGAAAGTTTTGATTTACCATACAGATGTGAATAAAAATGAACGTAAAAGCTATCATAATTCTGCGGTTTTTAAGATAAGAGCTTTCAAATTTTTTGAGGTTATAGAAAATGATATAAATAATAATGTAGGCTAAAAAAGTTAGATTTGATTTTTTGACCGATTTTTGCCAATTGAATCGTACTGTGTTTCCTTAAAATTATGAGGAAAGAGTTATTTTCCAAAAAAAGGTTTGGAAGGAGCATTGAAAAAAGTTAAAAGGTGGGTATGACATACCCTGAGCGGATGCTATCGGGGTAAATGTGTTATTTCTAATTAATCAAGATTGCATTTCTTCAAAATACTTAAAACATTTTACCATCTTGTTTTATAATTAAATGTTAGCAAAATATGATTGTATTAGGGTGTTTATGAAAATAATTTGGTAATGAGAGACATTCTTAAAACAATATTCCTCAGCTGGATCTCCAAATTGTTTTCGAAAAAGGATTCTATAAAATTTCAAAATGCATGGCGAAATTCTTAGTCTGTGGCTTTCTGAAACAAAGAGAAAAAGAATAAATACCTTTTATTTTTTGTTTTTTTAATCTTAAAAAAATGTTGTGAATGATTTAAATAAATAATTACTTAGAATAAAATGATTTTTCCTCAAAAAAAATTTTTACACAATATCTTAATTTTTAAACATCACTTCAAGCACAAAAGCAATGCGTATTTTTTCAGGTAAAGCTGCTTATCTATTTTTTCAGCTAGAAGAAAAACAGCTTTTGTTGTTTTAGTTGCCATCAAAAGATAACTCTTGTATCCGAGCATTTCCTTTCGTAGAAAAACAAGCAGAAAAGTAGTTTTCGAAGATGTTTCGGAGTTTTTTTTCGAAAAGTAAACCAGGGAAGAAAAATTGACAGCAATAAATACTTGTCACTAGTACATTTTTCAAAATGCACTAGAATAAATGCAATCCTTTTGTGTTCCGCGTGTAGTAAAATAGTTATAAATAGATCATGGAAAATGAGATCAAACAGTGATTTTTTTAAATTCTTTTAAAGAAAAAAAAGAATTTTTAAAATGGGTTATATTTTTCTTTCCATGAAACCTAATCATTAAAAAACTACGTTCACCACTGAGGTACTGGAAAAAAAACACATTTGAGCCAAGTGAGAAAAATATAGTGCTTTTTAGTAAAATATGTTAAACTTTTCCACTCTGTTGAAAGGAAAGTTATAATACCACGTTCTGCATATACAGACTGTTTAATTTTCACATTCAATTAGGTGAGGATATTTATTCCCCAAAACGGTTTAAGGAGCTAGCTCACAATCATTATTATCATAGCAGTCTTCTGGGAACTTAATGAATAAAAATTCTAGTGTGATCCCATTTTTATAGTAAATTTAACTATAGACAAAATAAACATGAACTATAAATACAAGACAATTTCTAATTCACGATTCATGATGAAATAATGTGAGGAAAAAAATTTAAAGAGGAGTTACAGTCCAGATTTTGCCAAAGCTATTCTAAAATGTATAATAAAAAATCACAATATGATTTTGCTCTGACAAAAATTATACGCTATATGATAAACATATTCATTTACAAAACATATTTAAATAACTGCAAAAAAATGAATATGTGTTAATACATATTGTAAAATATATAACAGTATTAATTTACATAAATCTATGGAAAAAAATTAATTAATCACATGTTCATTAAAAACAGTATGACACGTTATAATTACTGAGCAAATTCCGATAACGTAAGGTATCCGATTTTTTGCAACAACTTTTTTTTAAAAAAATGGAGGTATGTAGATTTTTTTGTGGTTTTTAGATTTTTTAGTACATTTTAATAAGAATATGCTAAAATTAAGAACAGAAAAAGAAATTATTGTAACTAAATTGGGAAAAAATGGGTAAAAATTGACAAAAAAAAAAACATAAACGCGACCCATTCTGTACCAATGGTTTATGAATAAACTTTCTATTTTTCAAATCTGATATGTTGCTATGTTATTCATTGTCGAAATGACCTTCAGGATAAGAGATATTTTAATTTTTACAAAAACTAGAGCACTTTATCTTTGTTATTATATGAAATTGCTTAAAAAAACAGTGATTATATTCACATAAGGGACTGTAAATCTTGTAATAAAACAGTGATTGATAAATCTGAAAGTTAAAACACTTCTACCCTTATACAGAACATAAAGAAAAAATTTCAGTTAATTATTTTTAAAACTTGTTTAGCAATCGCGGCGCTGGTCTCTCTCTCGTTTGAGTATATTCAAAAAATCACATTTCGAGTAAAATGCGTTTTAATGTATAACATCTTGCTTACAGTAATGTCATCTACTTTTACTAAATCACTTGTAGTTTTTGTTCCAGTGGACGGAAAATGATACACTTGGTAGTTTTATCAAGCTAATAAGATGGTCTATAAAATAAAAATCATAAAAAAATCGACAGTTATTGGTAAAATGCACAATTTTAGGGTAGTTGTATATTTTAAGCGTTTTTAGATTTTTCTAAAATTCTAGTTTCATTTGTTTTAGTTTTAAAATTAGGACACTTAACATAATATACTCACAATATATTCTTACATGTTTAAAAGGCCTTATATTTGTTATTAAATGTATTAAAATTATAGCTTTGAACCCTTTTTGCACTAGAGTGGGTTTTCTTGTGTCCCCGGAAATCTGAAATTTCTGGTTCTAAGGTTTGTATAACTAATTTTGTTGTTTTTATTTATTTATTTATTGCCAATATGCAAACGTCGTTGGATTTCAACAAAGGCGATATTGAATGAGAATATTTGCCCAAAACCTATGAATACGGCAGTGACTCAAACAGATTTATCTATTTGGGATGAAGAGGATGAAGAAATGGAAAAAATTACATACACTTGTGAAACACATGTGGAAAAGCTTTTTGTTTCAAGAAACATTTTCAGCAATTTCAAAGATTGTATTTTTAATTCAAATTTTCCCATTTTTCAAATTTTTGTAACCAAGAAAATTTGAGACTTAACTTTTGTAATTTTTTACAATTCTAATAAAAGAAAATCTACCTCACTATGTTTTCTGTGCTATTTAATTTTTGTACATCTAAATAAGTCATTTATCCATATATGGTGCTTAGGAGGTTAGAAACAAAAACAATAGAATGGTAAAAGTACTAATTGATTGTGTTTAAATAATCTAAACTCCAAACTAATGGATTATCCCAAAATTGGATAATTGTAATGAGAGGGACCAACACGCGCATATGGCAGGCTGCGTTTGATTTCAAACGGAATAATGTAGTATGGTCAGTAAGCAGGGCAGTTAAATTTTTGCAGTTCATCAGGATACCATCTTTTTGTTTAGTTTTTAACCGCATAAATGATAGCCATTCATTCCGTTGCAAATGTCCACTAATTATCCATTGAAATAGTTTCACTAAGTTAAAAATCAGGTGTTATTCCTCTTTTCATTTCTCTGGATCACAACAGTTTCAAAAGTTATGTCAGATGCTTGAAGAAGAAATTGCTAATAGAAATCAGGAGAAAGTATAGAACTGATTTAATCAACTATTTTTGTTTTTAAGTTTTCTAAATGCTTCTTTATATTCAGGAGGTCCATGAAATATGTTTTTCTCCTTCGACATTCATTTTTAAACCCCTCGCTACCAAGTGCTACGTGTACTTTGTCCGTGGAAATTGCGGGATTAGCAGCGAGAGGGTAAATAATTGCAAACGTATATATACATCTCACTCAGTTTGTGTGTTGACTGCACCGGATATATATTTACGCCTTTCCGAAGTACGATCCTTTCTCTGCGCTGCTATCAGTAAAATTATTCCGAAGGCTCATAAACGCAATAAAATTGCCTTATAGGGTTTTCGAAAGACTTACTTGTTCCATAGACGGATTTGCCTCTATATTCCTTTCCTTTTCCCCATTATGTATGGCATATGTGCCTATGTGAAAAACGGTGGTAGTAGGGAGTTAGTTGCGTAACTTTTAATAGGTAATTAAGGGGTTAATAGTTATATTAATAGAGTATCCGAATGTTTGACTCACTGATTATATATATATATATATATATATATATATAATATATATATATTCAAAATTTCTCTACAAAGAGAGATGAATTACATGATTAATACTTAAAGAATATCAATTGCAGATAACAAGACAACAGAATTTAGAAGGAGATATGAATGATTGAAATAACACAGTAAAATATAAAAGAATGGATGCTTCAGTATTATCAACATTGCTGACTTAGGACAGCTAGTATACATAAAATTTTCTTTAAAAAAAATCCTTCTGTATAAAAGTGGGGTTGAACATGTTTTTTGGCCAGCCAACCTTCCCCTTTTTTGTTAATAATACCAAGCAAATACCAATTGGAAATAATGGATAGGAAATCTAAATCCATTATAAGGAAAAGGTAACTTACCCAAAAATTGCATACTGAAATGCAGAGCCCGCGCTAAATCTGAGTACAATAAACAAGTTATTGCCAGATTCTGGACCATAAATACAATTTCAAAACAAATCAATGGCTGAAAAATAGCACTTAGCAAAAGTATGAAAAGAATAGAAATAATAAAACAAGAAATGTAAACATACTACCATTATCTTAGACTCTTAATATGGTTTAAAACTTATAATATATTCTAAAAAAGTAATTTTATCTAAAACTAGAAACTGGGGGTATTTAAAACTATCTAGGAAGAATAATAAATCTATAATATAAACCTATTAAAACTATGGAAATTTAATCCTTAGTATTTAGAATTTCATTATTTAAATATCTATTAATAAAATTAATAGGGTAATTTTGAATTAAACAGTATTTAGTAAAATGTTTATAATTTTTTATTTTTCCTGATTTATTAGAAACTAGAAGTTTATTGCGTAGTGTGTAATTAAGAACAATATTTCTGAATATAGATACATGCACATTACTCTCCCAATGTGGTACTTTTATAATATTGAAATTAAAGTCTTCTCGTTTATCATAAATATTAGTAACTATTTTATAATCATTTAACTTAATTTCTATATCAAGAAAATTTGCTTCATAACTGTTACTATTTGTCTGTATTAAATTAAGATATTGTGGATAAAAATTAATATTAGGTATAAAGTTGTCTTGCTTGCCAAAATGATTATATCATCTATATAACGAAAAATATAAAATTCTAAGTTGTCTGTGAAACTATTTCAAAATATATATATATATATATATATATATATATATATATATATATATATATATATATATATATATGCCGAAATATATAAATATCCTAACAAACTCATGATTAAAGAAATTCATGCATAAATAGGCGCAAAGCAGCCACATAAATGCATGAAATATGTATGGAAGAAATTTATATAAAATATAGAACATAACAGGAAATAAAAAAATAAAATTAAGATCAAATCTAATGAAATACAAATAAGAACCTAGCAAGTCAAAATGCAATTTCGGACTTAGGACCGAATAAGTGGGCCTTTCATATTTCTATGAGATTTTTTATACTTTGGATTTTTTATACTTTGGATTTTTATACTTAGAATTTTTATACTTTAAATTTCTATTTATTTTATTTTGGTCTTTCCTACCGAGTTGCAAAGGGGGAAGGTTGGCGTCTTCAAACTAGTTTAACCCCACTTGTTCGGTCCTAAGTCCGAAATTGCATTTTGACTTGCTAGGTTCTTATTTGTATTTCATTAGATTTGATCTTAATTTAATTTTTTTTATTTCCTGTTATGTTCTGTATTTTATATAAATTTCTTCATATATATATATATATAATGAACGTCACTCAATTCAAAAATACACGAGGGATATTGATGACGAACCCTGTAATCTTAAACCATAGATGACACCTGAGCTGAATCCCCACTCTCTCAACATTCATATCAACTCAACCTAAGAATACTTGAGTCTAGTTCAGCGGTTCATAAACTTTCGATCGCCGCGGCCTCCCTTTTATGTTCCACCTTGACATCACAGACACCAAGAGTTTTAACACTTATTCCTGACCTAATATTCTTGAACGAAATACATGTTCTTGTAGAGCGCTTTCATTGGTGGACAATTTAGTAATCTAGTCTAGGTTGACACATCTTTCAATTTTTTCATGAGGCCTTTTAAAGTATGTAATAGAAAAAAATATTAACGTTACATGAAAGATTCCGCAAACCCCTAGAGAAACGCTAAAGACACTTAGGGGTTCACGGATCACCGTTCAAGAACCACTGGTGTAGTCAGCTTTAATGTTCATCAATTTTTCTAAATAACGGATTTTAGTGGCATTATGATTCAAATCCATGGATGCAGAAATTCAAGATACCCACAAATTCAAGATGATGGCTACTCGGCTACATGTGTTCCAATCCTATCGTAGTTTCAATGTGATACAATACAGAGACCTAGAATAAGGAAGACAAAATATGATACCCATGTTGGAAATTTTATTGATATGAAAAAAATTTCTATTTTTTTATCATAAAATGAAGTGCTTTAATTAAGATTTGTAAATCCTTGTATTCTTAAAAAAAATAAAACTTTCAAGTTTAGTTGTTAATGAATTTTATATAAAAAAATAAATGAAATGTTTCATTCGTAAAAATTAGTCCGTTTTGAAAGTTATGCAACATATTATTATCAGTATGCTGATATACACTGCTGGCCACCGTAAATGCAACACCCTGAAGGAAGCACGCAAAAACATAAAATTTACAACATGCATTAGCGGAGGTGAGATATGCAAATGATTAGAATTTCAGCGCAGACACACATCACGCAGGCCTGTGGCGCCACCTCAAAGGGCTATTTAAGGCTTGGAGATTTCGACGATTTCAAGTTCGGCAATTGTGTTTTTCTTGTGGTTTTTTCAAAAAGCGATCAGTTATGTCTCGTAGAAAACAGTGATCAGCTTTTGATCAAGTATCCGAGTTTGACAGAGGAAGGATAGTGGCCTACCGAGATTGTGGATTATCTTTCAGGGAAATCGGTAGTCGTGTTGGACGAAACCAAACAACTGTAACGCGGATATGTGACCGTTGGATACAGGAGGGTACGACTGATCGACGTGGTCGATTGCATCCACCTCAGTGCACCACTTTACGTGAGGACAGGAAAATTGTGCGCATGGCAGTGACGGATCGTTCAGTCACATCACGAACCATAGCACAGCACATTGAGTCTGTAACGCATCATTCAGTATCTGCGCGTACCATTCGATGTCGTTTACAACAGAGTGGTCTGTCCGCAAGACGTCCATTAGTTGGTCTACCCTTGACGCAGAACCACAGACGTCTCCGCCGCCAATGGTGCGATGAAAGAAGGAAGTGGGTGGCAGAATGGAGTGAAGTTGTCTTTACTGACGAGTCACGCATCTGTCTGCAACACCACGATGGTCGGATTCAGTCTGGAGACACCGTGGAGAAAGGATGCTGAAACAGCTGCGTTATGCACCGCCACACTGGTCCTGCACCGGGTATTATGGTATGGGGCGGTATTGGATATCACTCTCGCACTCCTCTAGTACGCATTGCCTGTACTTTAAACAGCCAGGTGTTTAAACCTCCAAGGTGTTGAAGCCAGTTGTCCTTCCTTACCTTCAGGGCTTGGCCACAGCCATATTTCAACAGGATAATGCGCGACCACACAGGGCACGCATTGTCCAAAGGTTCTTCGTCAATCACAAGATTGAATTGCTTCCCTGGCCGGCTCGCTCTCCGGATCTTTCGCCGATAGAAAACATGTGGTCCACGGTTGCTCAACGATTGACCTGGATTACACCCCCAGCTACCACACCAGATCAACTTTGGCAACGTGGGGAAGCTGCTTGGTCTGTGTACCCCAAGAACACATCCAAAATCTCTTTGAATCAATGCCGAGGCGTGTGGCCGCGGTGATCTCCAATAATGACGGATACTCTGGCTACTGATTCTGGCAGGAGCCACACTTCACAGAAGTCTATAAATTTATTCATTTGATACTTGGTCAACATTTTATTTACAAAATAAATTTTGTTGTGCGATCTCTTGTCTTTCTTGGTGTTGCAATTACGTTGGCCAGCAGTGTATTTTAGTATCAAGTTTTATGTGAAATTCAATATTAAAAAAGGTGTAATAAAAATTAAATTCATTATGTACCATAAAAGAGTTTAAAAACGGAAAATATGTACCGAATACTCGCAATATTTCAAAGGTTAAGTACTTTTTTAATTGAGCAAGAGATCACCTAAATAAAAATAAATAAATATAAAAGTGTTTTAAGAAAAAAAATTATTATTTGAAGCTTTTATAAGTATTTGAAATTATTAAAATTCTTACACAAAAAATAAATATAATAATAAAAAGGATTTTTTCTATTGATTTATACATACGAATCTGTAATTTAAAACAGAGATCATTAAAATAATTTCGATCTCATTATAATTATTTTTAAATAAATTCAGCTTTCACTAATCCTGCCAAAATATAATGTGTATATACATATTTAATAGTTTGACTAGTAACAAAACTCTGGTTATGTCCCACTTTTACATAAAATTAAAAGTCAACTCCATATTTTTGATTTTCCAATATTCATTTGATTCTTTTATCTGAACTGTTCAAGAAATGTTTGTAGCACTAAAAGAGATGATTTAAAACTACATATAGTATCTATATAGTCCGAAATCAGTATGAATAGATTTTATATTTCTTAAACTGAAATCTTCTAACATTTTGTAAATCAATATTAAATGTATAATCGAAGTTCTACAGAGAATATCACTTTATTATAAGAGTTTTATATTTTTGTAATGGAAAAGTGTTAACTCTGAGTATATATACTCTGAATAATTGTACCAAATATACGAACTCATAAATAGTGTATTTTCTATAAGCACATGCAAGAAATAGATACCCAAAAAATATTTACAAGCAGCATATCATTCTTGTTTTTCAAAAAAGGTTTTCCCTCATTATTTTTTAATTCTATTTTCAGTGGAAATTATATCAAGTATTTTCCTATCGAAAATGATTATTACTTTTTATTAAAATAAAACTTATAATGCTGATGCAAAAAAAAATTTGTGATCCCAAATACTTCAACAATGTAACCCTTTTGCAAAACAAAGGAAAATCAAGAATGAGACGTTTTCATTTTAGCAGATTATATGTAGATACATTTTACATAGCAATTGCAGAGAGTCAACAAATAAAACTGTGTTTAGATGGTAATCCATCTACTCTTATCCTAGACAGATAAGACAAAGCCTACCTTAGGCCACATCTAAATGCCGAAGACAGCTTTCCTATTATTTACGTCTAGTGAAATTAAATTAATGCCAAAATAATAGTATGCATCATTTATTTTTAAAATTTTATATGCAACGTTTTAAACTCTTGGGAATACAATATACTATTAAACAGTTGCAATAATGTTTGAATTTGAAAAACCGGATTTGTCCTATAAATTGTATTCAGTCTTAGAACATAAAAAAAATATTTGTTTTGCTTCGCGTAATACTTTATGAAAACACTATTGGTTTATATTTCAGCGTATTGAAAAAAAAAATTACATTAGATTCCAATTACTATTAAATTTATACACATAGCATGAGGTTGTATGTTTAAAGTAGATATTATACATATATATGTATGTGCGCGTGCGTCTGTGTGTGTGAATGTTAGGATTCTGTAAAGCAAACTTAACCCTATTTCACTGTCCTAAATCATTGTCAGCTCTAGAACACTTAATAGTTTTTCATTTTAGTCAAATGAATGTTTGTATGCCTACGTATATTTTGGTGGGTTTCTGCAGATTTTCAAATCCACATTTTCATCCATACTTTGCTTTATAGGATTTACAATTTATACTTACTTTGCTATAATATACTTATTTTATTTTGCATATATAATTTAATTCTATATTATTATATATATATAATAAATGATGTATATATGTACATATATAATATAATTATATATATATATATATATATATAATAATAAATTTGTACACAATTAATTCTAATTATGTTAAGTAATAGGTGAGAAAATACAAAGACAATACAGGTCAAAATAGAATAATTGCTTCAAACTCTAATTTAAGGCCTTAGAATGCAGAGTTAATAAAGTTTCAAGACGCCGAAATATTTCTTACTTTCTTATGTAAATTGGAATTAATGGGCTGAAGTAAGATAAGAATATAAAATACTGTTTAAAACAAAGCTTCTAACGTTAAAATTGCTTTCTGAAAATATAAATCGGAATTTTCCTATAACACTTTCAAATTAGTTAATTTAAATTATACAATAAATTTAGAAATACTAGAATATTGCAAAATTAAATCTCTAAAAACCAAAGTAGTATATAATTGTCTTTACAAAAAAAAAAAACTATAGTGACTACAGAATAGAAATTAAGAAAAATTATTTTTCCAAGAAAAAGCAGCTAAATATCATACTTAGAAAACATTGATATAATATACAAAAGTAATTTTATAAAAGAAGATAAAGTGTAAAAAACCAAAATTATCTAAATTTGAGAAAACTCCAAACAGTTAGCAGATGATTCTGTCTATAATTAAGTAAAATAATTAATATATATTAAGATACAAATTAAGAAACGCTTAAAACATACCAATAATATTAAACTTATTACAAATGTACGTGTATTAATAGCGTTAATCTGAAAGTTACGCTTTCTATATCGAAAAAGTATCTTGCACATTTTTAGTATTATTGATTCTACGCTCTATTAACTAAATAAGTGCTACGTTGTAAATAATGAAGAAAAAATTCGCAGACATTTTTACCTGCGGGTATTACTGCCTTAGAATGAAACGAAAAATTTTAATATTATAACGATCAATTATAAAAAAAAATATTATTATTTAGTTTATAATTAGTAATATGAATAGAAGTATTTAGATAAGTTGTCGTAATTTCGTTATCGTAAGTTTTAGTAAGGTTAACCCCTTCCAGGTTCATTTTACTTCTAGGTTATGGATAAAAAAATGTATTTTTTATGACTTTTTCAAACATGCGTATCTCTTTAAACATATTAGCACCATTACATAAAAAATGTCCTAAAAGTAATGTAAAAAATTATGTTTAATGAGTAATATGAGTAATGAGTGAGTAATGTATTGTAAATGAGTAATTTACTGTGTGATAAAGTTAGGTTCCCTCTTACATCTGAACCCTCTTGTTTACCTGTAAACCCGACTAGATGTGTGGGAGAAACAGGATAATCCATAGATATGCTTTCAATCTAATTAATTTATTAATTCTTATGATCAATCAGACACAATACAATTCTAATTAAGGTAGCTGAAATATAGTAGAGTGCGGAGGTGAGATTCTATAACACGGGGATACTACTACAGACCTTCAACTGAATCTAAGACAGCTTAAATACGCTCAAATGTAACTACGTCGCACACTAATAAACTAGCTTCTACTTAATCAAACGCACAGTACCTGAACTTTTTATGCATCGGATACTACACTGGAAACTTGCAGGTGCTCTCTTCGGCTTGTTTAAATGTCGTTGGCTCCACGCTCTGTAATCTTAAATTAATTAGACTTCTTTTCAATCTCCAACTAACAACTAATTCTCAACTTTATGTTAACTCCTACTTGCACACTCCCACGTATCAACTTCAGCGTGTAAACAACAACGTGTCAACAACTCACTACCAACTCGCGAAAACAGAATTTATATAATATACCTCATTTACATAATCACGTTCCCTTACTCTATGAAGGTTGGTTGTATTAAATATTTCCCTTAAAGAGACAAGAAGGGATTAATGGAACCGCGTATAGATACGTAACAACGGTATGAAATGTTTACTTGTATGAGACATCATTAGCATTTGAATTCAATTCACAATTTCAATCTTTTATCTTGAATTGCAAAATTTTACTTATGTATTTTGCATTTACATAAATGATCATGAAATTTTGAATCGAAATTTGATCGTGTATGATTAACTTGAAAACATGGGAATGCTTATAGCCCAACATGCAATCTGGACTGTAGAATCTCGTTTCTCATCTTACCTTTTTCCTTTTACTGTCTATCTTTGAGCAGCAAATTATACACTGTCGTGTTGGATTATTTTTTTTCTGATGGAGGAAATGTAGTCAACAATGTATCTTTCAGACAAGCGTGAAGGGATGTACTCAGCAGAAGAACGTCTTTGCAAACGTTTCACCAAATGGGGTTTTTCAATTATTTGAAACCATAAAAAAGCATATGTGAAATTGCTCGAAAAAGACCGATTGCACAGTGTACATTTTCACAATGCCCGAGCTACACTGGGGAAGAGCCAGAACGGTACGATTCGCCTGCCCGAATTTAGCTCGGGAAAAGCCTGGAATGGGTTAAACAAACAGTATAAAAAGGCATGCATATATTGTTGATATTTTCCATGGTTAAAACATTGATTTACCAGCGGTAATTAAAATCCGTAGCATTCAAAACATATCTTTGCTGAAGAAAGGTCAGGAAATAGGAATTAAAATTACTAGATGAAATCAAGATTTATACTGAAGACGAGGAACGACAAGACTAATGATGCTGCTATTAGATATTGGGGTGGGAATAGAAACAGATATAATCTTCAGAAAAGTAATGCCCAAACTAGTAATATCATTTTTAAATATATAAAGCTTAGAAAAAATAAGACAAAGTCGAAACATGCCAAAAATCAATCAATTTTCAAAACAAAAATATCGTTTGTAAAACGTGATGAATTCGTTGATGTACTAAAAACAGTATAGCAGTCAACACCATGAAATATGCATTGAAAAAAAACATTTAAAGTAGAATTCATATGAATACAGCTTCATATGGAAACATTTTTTGAATTCAAAAATCATTGGAAAAACGGAAATTAGTAAAAAAATGCAAAAGAGAACTTTTCAAAATAATGTTTAAGTCACCTCTGACAAATAAATATTTTTTTATGGTGACAAAAATTTAAAGGGTCCCCGATGGGTTTTTCGAAGGTAAACGAACAAATAGTGTTACATAAATAACATAGAATTCAGCATAGAAATTTTCCCTTTTCAATTTTTCGTATTATTTCTCTACTTGAAAAGACTCTTTTGAGTAAAAAAAAGAAAAATAAGACTCATTATTCATATAATCAAGACATTCTCTTACAGCCCTTATTAAAATCCATTGTAAGCCAATGACAATGATAAATTAGGTGTACAATAAAGCAAATTCCTCTAAATACATTGCGTTTTTCTTCTTTAATTAGATGTAAAATTAGAAAATATATTTCATTTCCTTTTAATTAAAAATGTTTGACAAATATGTTTAAAAAATAGCATTACAATCAGTACAGAATGCATGTCATTTTAATTTAAAAACTTTAGCCTTAATGTTATTAAATTTATTTCGGTATATGTAATAAAATCTAATATAAGTCAAAACCGCTTTAAGATTAATTATCGATACTTCAAATAAATTTAATAATGTCACTATTAAAAATAAACAAGAATGAGTAGAAGAAATTAAATTCATTAATAGTAGTAATTTTATTTTATTTAAATACAAATTTCTTTCTGAACATTTTTTAACAAGAAAATAAATTTATGTTGAAAGAATGCATATAACAGCAAGAAAAAAAATAGAATGAAATACAGCATATGAAACGGAAATTGAAAAATGAATTTTTGGGCAAATTATGGGTGGAAAAAGAGTGCTGTTAACAAAACATTTCATTAATTACTCTAATTCATCATTCTAATAAAATGGCATTTAAGTTGTTCAAGAACGTAAAGATAACATTACATTTATTTACGATAGATTTATTTATCCAACATACAGGTCAAAAATTACAATGCGTATTCGCATCACGAGTTTCTTTCAAATAATTTTATTACAAGGTGGAAATGAGCAAACGTTTTTTTTTTTTTTTTCAATTTCTACAATTACTTTTTACTTAAAATATTTTCTATATTTAATTTATTTTTGAGGCTTTATTTATGTCATACTAGAAGGTATTGAGCAAAAAACACGAATGCAGTGCAGGAAATACTGGGAAATAGTATAGTCAAACGAAGAACTAAACCCTAATGAAATGATGATGAAATCGAATTCTTACCCTATATTTTCCTAACTTCTATACGATGATAATTTCTCTGTTGCTGCTATTGTTCAATAGCTCTTTTACATAATGCTCTTCCGAAAGACTAGAAACAAACGAATTATTCCTCCTTTACGAGTCTGTTATCTTAGGAATCAGATTATTGAGACCTAATAAAGACCTAATACAGAACATTTCATAAATAAACAAATGATCGATGTTGACACAAATATAGCAAACAATCTATCAGTTGTACTAAAATGCAATATCCTTCCATATCCTTATCTAGAAAACAGTTTAGACGAATCTAAGCCACCATCGATTCTAAGCCCTTTTCTTTATACGATTTTGAGAAGTGATTATAAAAAATTGTAAAAGGCTCATAAATATCCGATACTTTAGAAATTTAAAAAAATAGTGAGAAATATTAATAATTTATTTATTTTACCAGTATTGAAAATATTTAAAAACATACATGAACCTAGAATTACTCTTTCATGTTTCGAAAATAATTCGTCTCTCCCATTGTCACAGCCGAATTCGGAATTGGTGTCGGCTTCGTCGTTTTCCCTCAAGATGTCGTCTTCCGTGTTATCCAATGCATTTGTTATGGAAATTTTTTTTAAAAGAACGTATTATAGAAGAATGTAAAGGAATTAATGATTATTGAACACTTTAAAGCAAAATTTATATCATTTTGTTAACGCCATTGACGCATATTTGTTTCATCCATCTCAAATTTTCATTGGCTGTGTTTCCGTGTTTTTCTGCACACAAAATTACCTTCATTTTCATACTTGCGTCATAGTGAACTTGTATTGATGCTATTGCCGTTATAATTCATGTTTAGGTGATTAATTTTAAGCATAAACAAAAAAATTTCTTAAATACGAGCAAACAACTATGTTTAGGATTAACTGAATACTGGAGAAATACTACGGAATGGGAGAAGTCATCGATGCAAAAGCAGAGTTACATTTTTCCTTTTCAAAGTGGTGAAAACTCAATTTCCCAATCCAACGAATGTTTTCTTTCGATTCTAAGGTGCACCTGATTTTCAGTAACATCAACACTAGAAAAATGGTGTGGCTTAGATTCGAGTAATTATGGTATTCATATTACCATTTAAATACATTTTAGTAAAATGAAATAATTCTAAAGTTTTATTTTATTTTACAATTATTAAAACCAAAATATTCAATCTTTTTGTTTTGAAAAAAAGGTACTTTTAATTTGAAGTTTTAAAAATTATATAAAAAGAATTAAAGGAAAATATAAGACAATATACAAAATCATCTCACAGGGATTTAAACATATGGAACGCAGTATAGTATCGTTCTCAAAAGCAGTGTCCTAAGGGATATCTATTTAGCGGTATATTCATAACATCATTGCGTTACTCCTCATGGCATGTCATCCGGGATCCTTTTCCAGAATAATGTCAAATTTTATATATCACTAATACATCTGGGTTATGTTCAAGTTCTTGATATTCTTCATTGGAAAATAATTCAGCATATTTTATGCGACATACACTGGTGTCCAAAAGTTAAGCCTAAATCGTAAAATGCGAAAAACATGGAGTAAATATTCGTAAAATTATTCCAAATTTCTTGCGGATATTAATTGGGTGAAGAAGAAACATTGGGTTTATGCAAAACTTTTCAGTCGACTACGTCCTGCGCGAAACAACGGCGCATGTCGAACGCGGAGAAACGATTCACGCAGCATAGACAGTTTAGACAAGTTTCGTGCAACTGATGTGCGAAGGAACGTTGTTAACCATCAAAAAAGTTGAATGATGACAAAAAAACGCCAATTGGACATGTTTACGAAAGGAGGAATCGTTGGAATGCTGGAATCCTCACGATAACAAACCAAGTGTCTCGAATTCTGAATGTGGACCAGTCTGTGCTCTCAAGATGTGGCAGAGAATTCAAAGAATGGGAGATGTTTCCCGACAACCAGTATCAGGTCGACCAAGAGTCACAACCCCTCACCAAGACCGATATCTGGTAATAAGTGCGCGACGTCAGAGGGGCAGTACTGCAAGAACACTGGGTTCGGCGTTCACAGTCACCACATAAATACAATTTCGAGACAAACTGTTTACGGGAGACTCAATCGTGCTGGCCTGTATGCCAGAAGACCAGCAGTTTGCATTCCCCTCACGTCTGCGCATAAACGCGCTTGTTTGAACTGGAGTTTGAAACATCAACATTGGAGTGTGGAGAGTGGGCCAATGTGATGTTCAGTGACGAGTCCCGGTTTAGTCTGAGTAGTGCTTTTCGGCGGGTAACTATATGGAGAGAACGTGGAAGACATTTTATACCAAGAAACATAACGGAAAGACATCATTTTCCATCAAGGGGAGAAATAGTATGGGAAGGCATTATGATGAACGGCCGCTTAGACCTCCATTTCTTTGACACGGGGTCTGTGACTGCTCAAAGATACAGAGAGACGAAGTTCTTGAGCCTAAAAAAATATGTTTTACAGATAGAAAAGAAACGATGGATTATCAATTAAAAATATTGAATGAAGCAGTAATAATGATATTAATTAAGAAAATAGTGCGGGGAGAGAATTAGATAGAGATCTAGACAATCAAAATTCAGAAAATAATAGTAATGATTCTGAGTTAGAGGCATCAAAGAGATGCCTCTAACTCAGAATACTAAAAATAAACATGATATGTATGGATAGAAATTTTACGAAGCTTTAATATATAGGGTTTTACATACGAAGAAAAATTCTGAAACTAAAAAAAAATATCAAAATTAATATGTGTGATGAAATAAAATTTTTCTTCAAAATTGCAAGGTAAAAAATACACACATGAGGTTTATTTCTGAAATCAACACTTCTTGTTATTCATTGGCATAAGCATGATTGATGAAATAGTAAATAATACTAATCAGTATCTATGGGGATATGGGACCTAATATACGTGGGAAACAAGCGCATACACGTGAGTTTATCGCTTTGATCAGCTGGCTTTATTTCATTAGCACAATAAAAGTCATCATGCGTGTTACAAGTTGCCAGACTGCTGATGGAACTAGGATTTTATTATTATTTTCCGCATTTGTTCAGTGATATTGATACCAAAGCAAAGATCCGAAATATATTATAACAATAAATATAAGTATATATCGGTAATATTTCTCATAAACTGGTACTTGAGACAAAACAAAATAATTTATAAGCATCACTTTATGTATAACTATATGAATCATTGAGATGAAAATCTTTGCCTAAATGTTTGTTATGTGATATGTGTGCATTTAACTATGTCATCCTTCTCATTTGATAAAAAATGCTTCATTTGGTTAAAAAGTAGAAAGAACGAAAAGGATAACGTCACCGATGAATCACTCTCAACGATAATTTCAAAGTTAAGTCTGTTCCACCGTTTCAAGGCTTTATTTTTTCATCTTACAAAAAAAAGTGAATTTTTATTGCAGCTTATTTAAGTACCAAAAACAATGAAAACTTGGATTGAACTTGAAAGTTGAATTTTCAATAATATATTTTTCTGGAAAATATATTCCATTTTTTAGACAATTTAAAACTTGATTCTGGTAACATCTAAAAACAAGCCTCGTTGTCCTTGGACAGATGAAACTGGATAGCCAAAGTTCTATTAAAACAAAAACGAATGAATATAACATTGAACTGTATGTAATATTGAAATCAGTTTGTGACTGATCTATACGCGTGATACTACTAAACATCTATGAAATATTTGGGCTATCAATCATAACGAACCCTTTTTGAAGAAGAAACCATGATATGCAGATTAAGTCACTTTTTTATAGTATAGGTTTCTAGCTTGTGAGTAAGATAAAGGAGAATAGATGAATACGCGGAGTTGTCTGGAGATTGAAGTACCAGAGAAGCTGTCGATAAGGAAAGATATCTACCGATCAGGTATTAGTTATATTGATAGCGCATTTAAGGCTTTAAATTGTTAAACATATTTATGTATATATAAGTGATGATTGGTCACATAGCTACATTGTAAATCATATATTAAAGTAATGGATTGATCCATAAAGGAGGATCAATTTAATTGAAGTCTTCTTAGAATTCGTGCCTCTCGTACCAAAATCCCCCTGCTCTTTCTGTAAACATCTTATCCTATTTGATTAATTGAATTGTATCTGTGATAATTAGTGTGCTGAATAAATAGTCAAAAAGTATTATGTCGAGTCGTCCTTTACTTCTTCCCACACCTCTAGCCGGGACCAAAATTAGATTTAGAATGTTGCAAGTTCCAATTAATTATTTATATTGACTAAGGAAATTTTAACTTTTTTGTTATAAGTACAAATAATTGAAAATTGTTAGTAATGTAATTGGCGAAGTATTCACATTTTTGCTACAGTAAATATATGCTTCATAAATTTAAGAAATCCGCATTAATGCCAGCTGGACTTAAATTATGAATTTAGGGGACCCTAGTGTCTAAAGCGTTGAAAATACAAATGGGGCTCAAACTGTAGCGTAATTATAATAAAGGAATAATAATGTCTAACCCGCACAACCCCCCCCCCTCTCCCTGATCGAGGGAATTAAGTCTTAAAGGGACAAAGAAAAGCATATGTATAAAAGTTGATTTAACCAAAATAAACATTGCATTGCGAGCGAAAGTTTTCATCCTATCACTTTTGTGGCATTTTCAAATATCAGTACAACTTCTTTCAGTGACCTAAATGGGTTGCAGTATAAGGAAACCTAATTCGTTCATTTTTGCTTGATAATTCTATAATCAATAGAGCTCCGTCTTTTTCGGTAAAAAAAATGTTCTAAAGTCATCGATTGCCTATTGATATTATCGCCTGCAACAATTTCTTGCTTTGGAGCAGTCTCATGACAATGTTTCGAAATATTACGAACTTTGGAATTAGAATCATATAGTTTACTGACTACATTAATATTTGCAATTAGATAATGCTGTTTTTGATTTTAAGGTTCGTAAGCCCTCATTTTGATCATCACCTGGTCGCTCAATTATATATTAAAGTGAAACGCAACAACACGTAAGCACAGTAGAAGGACATCATATTTTAACAATGACAACCTATTCTCGGAATGGGAATAAAAGTTCATAAAATAGAACCGAGTTCATAAAATCGAATATGCATATAAGTTAAGACCTGAAATTGTACCAATAATTATGTTATTCTTGTCATTAGCATATGATTCGAAATTACAGCATGGGCCTTAACTCGAGTAACTTGAAGCGAAATACTGTTTCCAATCAAGGTATTTAGAATGTATAAGCATTTTAGAACTATTTATAAATTATTATATTTGCTCTAAGAGTTTTAATTATTAATTATTAACTCTGAATAAGTTATATTTAGTTGTGTAACACTTTTTTTTAATTACATTATGACAGAAATTACATAATATTAAAAATTGTTTATATATAAAAGTCCCGTGTCACAGTGTTTGTCCACGATGAATTCCGAAACTTCTCAACCGATTTTAATATAATTTTGCATATTGTGTGTCAGTTTATCCAACTTAAAATATAATATACTTTTTATTTCATTAATGACGTCACAATTTTTTTATTGCCGGAAAAAGGAAGTATCTGGGAAATGGGAAAATTAGCAATATGTCGCAATGCGCGTGTATCTGCAGAAACGCATTTTGTAGACCAAGGTGCACGAAAAGTGAGTACCTAACGTATTTCGGGGCGTGTAACCTGAATTTCGAATCGGTTTCCAATAATACCTGTAACTCTGCCACATAATGCCGGTTGACCGTATTTTAGACACACCATGGCAGGACTTACCTTAAAAGCCTTGGAGGGCTAAAACTTGGTCCCTGACGTATTTCAAAGAGGAATCTGATATCCTATCTGAAAAATTACCGTAACTTTGCCGGATAATTCTGGACGATCATCTATTACGCAAATCGTCGCAGGAGCTTACCCTAAATGTCTTAGAGTGGGAAAAGAGCGTTTCTGGTGTATTTTGGGATGGTGAACGAGAATCTGAAATCGAATTTCAGAAATTTCTGTAATTTGCCGGATAATGCCGGATGCCCTAATGCCACCTTCCAGAGACTGAACTTGCTGGCTCGGGGGTGCCAAAAGTAATCTCCGGTTGCATCTAGGGGTGGGAAACAAGAATCTGTTATCAGATCTCAGAAACTCCCGTAACTTTGACGGATATTGCCGAAATTAAGTGGGAAAGCTTTGCATTGAAGTCCCTCGTCAGGATTTTCATTCCCTCTAGCTACTCAACTGCATGCGTTGGGGCTTCAAAAGACAGTCCATTAACAGGGCATCGTTGTCACTTTGTTAGATGATGGACAAATTGCATTTTCCACATTCAAGCTGCCATCATAAGACACCAGACGCTATGTGAACCATTGAAAAAAAGCGAATTTTCTAAGGAATTGCAAAGGAGTTCTGTCACAATCAGATGAGTGTACCATTACCCATAAACATTCACTCTATGCATTTCAAAGAACTTTGCAGAATTTAAGCAGCAACGAAAACATATTCGGTGGTTTTGTCCTTCTACTGTCTGGTGATTTCTGACAGACATTTCCAGTCATTCTTCGCACTATTTTTGCTCTCCAGATGAACGTAGTTTTAAAACAGCTATTTTAATGACGTGACGTCGAAACACTTCGATTGACTATAATCACGAGTGTACAGTTGCAAGTTCATAAATCGGAGCAAGTAGTATTTAACTAACTGTTAGATATTGAAAATTATGAAGTACAAC